>WNWU01000053.1:4140757-4153000 GCA_012654045.1 Ptyas mucosa | reverse complement strand
AAATAACTCTAGGTGATTATTCTAGGTCCTTCATCTAAGAATTGGATCTATTTTTTTGTTCCCTTGGCAATGTATACCTTTCATTGGTTATTTTTTATTGTATTCTTCATTTTCCCCATCTTTTCCCACACGAATTCGCTGTTTGTTTACATTATGGATTGCATTTGATAAATCTTGCTGCTTTTTGAATGTATTATTCTTCATGGTGTCTTGTATATTTATCTTTCAATATACTTCACAGACTTTGATTTGTTTTTCTTCTTATTTATTCCTCCGCACTTTCATTTCTGCCATCAAAAAGCTGACATTTCTTGATCCAGATATGTAGCTGTAAAAAGAATCCTGCCATTATCATAGAAAAGGTTTACAGGCTCCTATCATGATTCAAGAGGGGAAAGCCTGCTTTGAAACTTCTAATGCTGAAAGCCTTTGAGCAAACTGGAGAAGCTTAGATGTTTGGCTTCAGAGAAGTAAAAAGTTAAAGATACCCTTTATTTCAGTTCAATTCCTGGTGGTTTTCTGATCATATCCATGTAATTTTCTTAATATCATATGTAAATCATTACTCACTGCCTTTTCCTAGGACAGTTTTTTTTTTCAACTTCCAAATTCAGCTACACGCTTTGCAATTTCTGGAGCTTGCTGATTGTGATGGCAACATTAAATGAGCTGAAGGTTAAGAAAATGAATGAAACTCAATATGTTGGCTTTGTCACTACAAATCTCTGATAAGCAGATAATTTGATAGAATAACAGAATGACAGAGTTAGAAGGAACCTTTCAGGTCTTCTAGTCCACCCCTCTGCTCAAACAGGAGACTCTATACCCGTGATAGCGAACCTTTTCCAGACCGAGTGCCCAAAGCGCAGCCGCACGCTTTGGGGCAGGGCGCATGCACTGGAGGCCTGCACACATTGCATTTTGGGGGTTCGGGTGTGTGCCCCACCTCCATGTATGCATGAACACCCCCTGCATGCTCCCCACCCCTCACACATACACGGCAGAGACCTGATGACCAGCTGGCTGGCGGGAGGCGCACATGCATGCACGGCAGAGCTGAACTGGGGCTCATGTGCTCACAGAATGGGCTCTGCGTGCCACCTGTGGCATGCCTACCATAGGTTTGCTATCATGGCCCTATACAGAACTTTTTCAGACAAGTGGCTGTCCAGTCTCTTTTTAAAAGCCTCCAGTGATGGAGCACCCTTCTGAAGGCAAGAAGGCATTCTACTGGTTAAATTGTTCTCATTGTCAGGAAATTTCTCCTTAGTTCTAAGTTGCTTCTCTCCTTGGTTACCAACCATTGCTTCTTGTTTTGCCTTCTAATGCTTCGTCTTAATAAAGTAATAAGATACATTGATTGGCTTTTCTCACTGTCAGAAAGATCACTCAATCCTCCCCCTAATATTTTGTACACATGTTAAACTGAAGTTGTATGATTGTATATTATCTGTAACAACTACAAAACCATCAGAAAAACCATTAAACCTCTTAAGCCATTTGAAGCCATTCAACCTGATTTCCTGATATGAAGCAAGACCTCCACCTGGATTTCTGAAACTGCTTCAGTTGGGTGAGTTTGCTATACAGTAGATTTGTCAAAATGAACCACTCCTATGAAGGTTTGCTCCATCCAATGGAAGAAAAAAAATAGAAATCATCATTAGCAACAAAATATCTGCTAAATCTATGCAACTGGCTAATCTTATAAATTAAGAAGAGGCTATATTTACATTGAGGACCCGGTTTGTGGGGGCAATAAGCTGACTTTGTATAAATATACAAAAGTATGAAGGCTATTGCTTAAAGCATTGTAAGCCGCCCTGAGTCTCTGGAGAAGGGCGGCATATAAATATAAATAAAAATAATAAATAATAAAAAATATAAAAGTTTTAACATAAAAAATAAGGCTGAGAAAATAATTAGTTCATTCAATTCACATGAGTTGAAGTATAAATGTAATATTAATCATATTATAAAATTAAATACAATAATAATTGATCACCAGATGAAGAGCAACAACAATCAATGTGTATGTTCCCAAACTCAAGTTTTCATCAGATTCAATTGAACAATATAAGGTGGAGAAATATAATTGAGAATAAATTTCCATTCATCTGTGACAAAATTATAAGGTCTGTACCTAGTCTTTCGATGCTACATTCTATATTTTATTTACTTGAAGTATAAGTTATATTGAGCTGTAAAGGGTGCAACTGTGCTGAAAAAAAATAGGGACCATTTATTAGATATGTTCAGTGGTCAACATGTTTTTTTACATACATACATACATACATACATACATACATACATACAATAATAATAGCACTTTGACTTACTGTATATACCACTTCACAATTCTTTACAGCTCTCTCTAAGTGGTTTATATAGTCAGAATATTGCCCCCAACAATCTGGGTCCACATTTTACCAACTTTGGAAGGATGGAAGGCTGAGTCAGTGAGAATCAAACTGCTGGCAGTTGGCGGAATTAGTCTGCAATACTGCATTATAACTACTGCGCCACCATGGCTCATAACAGACTTCTGCTAGGAGATCATCATTGGTTACCCAATCATGCCATCATAGATTATAATCATATCTTCCACTTGCTGATGACCAGTTTTATGTCATATACTGTACATATATGACCTTAGGGGGGTGGGCTGGGCATGGCCACCTTCACGTCATTTGTGTTGGGGGTGCCTGTGGTGGCCTGAGTGTTCGGCCAGTGAAAACGTGCTCCCAAGTTCCATTTTTGGCCATGATGGCCTCCTGCAACCCTCTGCCAGAGAAAACGGAGCTTGGGAGGGCCATCTGCAGCCCTCTCAAGTTCTATTTTCACTGGCAGAGGCACCACAGGCTGCAGCATTTCCAGGGCAGCCCAGCGGCCAAATCTAAATACCCAATGGGCCGGATCCGGTCCTTGAGTTTGACATCCCTGCTCTACAAGAATTTGAACTATTAATGTCAAAGCAAATTGAAAGTAGATAAGAGTTGATGGAATTCAAGGTAGGCTGGACTAAGATTTTTTGTGGGTGCAAAGGGACTTGAGATTGATGAAACATTTGACTCCTCCCTTGGGCTCAGCCTGGTCATCTCCTATAGATACACTTCCATTAATTTCCATTAGACTTGGCAAATTTCATTCCTCCCCCCATAATCATCTACTTTGTCTTTAATGTTATTGCCATTATGCTGATTTCTAGATGAAAAATTAGGTCCTGTCTCCCTTCTTCTCATTCTAGTCCAAATTATTGGAGCCCAAGTCAGATTGAACTACTTTTGAAATGACCTGAGTTGGATAAGACCTTTCTGAAGTTCTCCAAACTGCATCAGGCAACCTCAATATGAAACTTATTCTGAACTGATTGAATGGATGTATTTATTCTAATGATAAGCCTGAAAACAGAACCTTTTAATTAATGTTCAGGTTTTTTTTACACCTTACTGCTGTAGGGATTTTAGATAGAAGAAAGAATACTTTATGATTCATTTGTCAATTTATTGGTTACATGGCAGGTAATTAATCAACCTATAATTCTTTAATCAATGGATATTGCCCATATTTTTAGTCCAAATTTCATTGTTAATTAAGGTTTTTAGCCTGACAGCTATTGGTTTTGCCGATAAGTCACCTTGTTAAAATGAAAAGGTGGATCTGCACAGGAATATTCTTTGTTTCTAATTGTTCTGTTTTGTGCCTTAGGCAGAGACATGATTGGGAATCATGTTTATCTCCATTCTATAACAAGCTTCTGAAGCAGCTGCCATACTGATGTTTCCCTAAAACTAATGTATCTGCTTGGAAAAGAAAATCAATTCATTGCATAAAATGATGCAAAAGTGGAATATACAGCATAAGCGGAATACAAAGCACCAGTGGAAATAAAAGGACATATTTGTCCTTATTAATATAAGTTTGCAGGAATTAAAAAATGCATACGGATGCAATTATAATTTTTTAAGAAAGTCTAAGGGAGAAAAAGATCACTACTAAAGAAAAAAATGTGAGATTTCTCAGGCTAGTATTATGAAAAATATAAGAGTACAATAGTTATTCATTGCATTTTTGGCAGATAGATCAATGTAAGGTAGCTAACAGAGATACATAGGAAAGGGAATAGCAGCTTCTTAAATCTTATATTGAAAATATGGGCTCAAAGAGATGAATTGTAATAGAAAAGGATTCTTAGGATAAGAGTGAGTGGTTAGTTCAGGTTCAGGTACTTTAAGATCTAAAAGCTAAGTACACATGCCTAAATAAGAAGCTCTAGAAAGTAAACCCTATAGAGAAAATAGTGCTAGATGGAAAGACAAATTCTCTTGAAATTCTGGCCAGGGAATCTGGTTAACTTCAATTCTTTATGAGAAGGATAATAGTAGTTGTAAAACCTACTCAGACTTTGCACTCAGAAAGAGAAAGAGTATTAAGATTGTAAATGCACGGGAGGGAATTGTATTTTTTAGGTTTACTTGATTAATGTAATATATAATGTTGGGGGACGGGGGGGAGGGAAAAAAGGGGGAAAAATTTGTATTTGAAAAACTTTTTCAATAAAAAAAGATTGTAAATGCAAAAAGATAGAGGTAATATAAAACCACCTTTATTAATAAAAATAGTTACTGTAAGTGATGAAATGAAAACAGAATAGACAAAATAAATTTGCAAAAAAAATGAAGTAATAATTAATTTTTAATCTAGAAAAAGCTAAGGGAGGGAGGGAAAATACAGTGAGGAACAGATAAAATGGACATTTGATAGTTATAATTTTCTTTAAGGATGCAAGCTGTATTTTTATCTCAAGACAACGTTCCAGTCCTGAGAAATAGTCTCAGTTAAATGGTGGTTTAAGCAAACACATTGCAAGAGAGGAAAATGAAATAAACCTTAAAGAGTTTTGCTTATTTTGCAGCAGAGCACTCAGAGCCATGTCTGACTGTGTTATTTTTAAAATTATGATCACATCTTTCTTCAATATTTTCATTTTTTTTATTGTTGTTGCTATCATAACAGGCACCCATCAATTACCTTTCAGTTATACTCCTCTATTGTTCCAGATACAGTTTCATTAGCCTTGTGAAGGTAAAATGTACACAGGCATATCAAAGCATGTTTGTGGCAGCATTGAAAAACTGGTTCTATTCAATTTCTTTTACCCATAAAAGTTTTCACATAAGCTGGAATCCTGACTGTGGAGAGTTATCTGGGATGAGAGGAAGAAAATCATTGGTCTATATGATATAGTTCTCCCATTTCAACATCTATAGGAATTCAGAATAAGTAGCCTACTTCAATCATTCATTGGAAGATAAGTAGTAAAGAAGTTACATGACTGAGCTTTTTACTATCACTCCTTCCTTTTTGATCACCCGTATTGACAAGATTTATGCTAAGATAAGTACAAGTGCTTGGATGAACATCACTGCAAGTCTTGCACGAGAATTGCAACTACATATTATCAGTTTTCAAAATTAAATTTTAATATTAGTAGGATATCCCTGGCAAGAAACTTGAGCACCGATGATGTTACTTGGTTTTTGAGAAGAAGAGCAAGTCCAGAAGATGCCAACAACTCAACAAATCAAGCATGAACACATCTATTCTTCACTCAGGCAAGAATACAAAACTCGCTAACCATTGAAGGAAAGAGCTTGTGCCCAAAGTAGCACTTTGCAATTGCAGGAAGTTTCATAAACTTCTTGACATCCCCCCAAAGAAAATAAGAACATATTTGGACAATGGTTTCTTAATATTGATTAAGGTATCTTTTATCAGGACAGCAAATGGTGCTTTGGGGACATTATGCCTCAAGTAAAATAGCTGCTGTTTTATTTTAGGTAGCATTTTTTTTAATGATAACCTTGAATAGACTACACTGATGTCAAAAAAAAAGGCATGGGAAAGAGCTGAAAGAAATCTTGCTGTCACATCTATTCAAGCATGTTTTTTCTCCATTATAGCACTTAAACACATAAGCACATATGTAAGTATAAGCAGTAACTCCTAGAATTTATTACCATTCCTGAGACGATTGGAGCTGAAACCAAATCAGCAGCAGAAGTCCAGGTTTCTTACTGCAGGGTCTTGTGTGTGTGTGTGTGTGTGTGTGTGTGTGTACAAATATACTTTATATAGAGATATCCTTGGATTTTTTAGGATCCTGCTACACTGTGATGCCTGGATAGATTGTATTAGAGCTACAATTTTTGTCTGTTTTTCTCTCCTAAATGACATGTGAGAAGGAAGAAAAAGTCAATTGGGAAAACAGAACAGTGTAACCTCGGGGGAAGATATGGAACCACTAACAGTTATGCATTTATTGTTCAATAAAAGAATTGTGTAGAAAATCACAACTCAATTCTGGAATAAAATTTATTTGTCTCTATGGAGTCATTCAACAACTAGAGGAGAATTTGTCTCTGCTTGGTCTGGCTTCTTCTGAAGGGGGCACTATGGAAACCAGAAAAAATATGTGTTACCTAGCAACCAAAACCTCTATCCAGCACAAAGCCTGAGAAAAAGCAACAGAAATCAAGTTGGCAGAAGAGTGCATAGCAACCAAGTGGACTCTAAATTATGGTGGCTAACAATCCATAACATAGGACAAAGGCTTAGACAAACCAATTAGACATATATAACAGAAGGAACTTCAGACATTTCGTCATAACTTTGTCATGCTTTATTGGAAAAGCAGGGTTAATGAGATTAAAACAACTCCATTTAGGCATTGAAAATAGGTGTTAAGATTTTTTGACAGTCAGAATGTTCATAATGATTTGTTGGATGTCATAGAAGGCAGTGTTATAAACTCTCTAGTGTATTCCATAAGGTTCCCCCAATTCTAGCAATTCTAGCAAATCAGAGTAACTTTCTGAACTTTGATAACTTTAAAAACTCAGGTTAGTTTTAGTTAATAACTTTGAAAGGGAATCATCCATAAATATCAGGGTTGTAATGTAGACTGGAAAATCATTTGGGAGAAGTCAAATGTATTGTCAAAAGCCTTTGTAGATATCATCACCAGATATCATCACCAGAAATCAAACTTGACTTGAAGGTACTTTTTTATTTTTTATGTTCTATAGCTACAACTAGTGCAATCTTTTGATTGGCAGACATTGATCTGATTCAGCTCAGAACAAAGAGGTGTGGTGGATCCCAAATTAATCTTAATCTCTATCCTCAGATCATGCAACAATTTCTCTCTAGTACAGGGGTCCCCAACCTCCGGTCTGTGGATCGGTACTGATCCACGGCCAATGGGAACCAGGCTGTGCTAGTGGCAGGCGAGCATGCAAACCTCCATTTGCTCAAGTGCTTGGTGCATACCAGGGGTGAAATCCAGCAGATTCTGACAGGTTCTGGAGAACCGGTAGTAGAAATTTTGCGCAGTTCGGAGAACCAGCAGCGGAAATTTTGAGTAGTTCAGAGAACCGGCAAATACCACCTCTGGTTGGCCCCAGAGTAAGCTGGGAATGGAGATTTTGCAGTATCCTTCCCCTGCCATGCCCACCAACCCACGTCCACCAACCCATGCCCACAGAACTGGTAGTAAAAAAAATTGGATTTCACCACTGGTGCACACTTGAAACTATCCCCTACACCCAAATGCTGAACCACCACTGTGTGTCCACCAAGCCAAAATGGTGGGGACTGCTGCTCTAATATATGGCCTTCATGTGAGTAGAGACTATGATGACTTGGGACAGACCCTTACTTGTCATGGCAACCAGGAATTCCTGAACCACTTCTCACATACCCTGTCAAAAATGAAAATTTCACAGTACAGAAACCTGAGAAGCCCATCTTCAGCCCAGAAACAAGGTTACAGAGCTTAATGTATGAAAAACTGAAATAAGTTGAACTGAATGGAAAATTGTAGAATGAGACTGAAGAAACTATAGGAGGGAAATAGAATGTCTGACTACAGAAGAGCTGCTGCTAAGGAACCAGCCAGAGATCACTCCATCTTGCCATGCCAAGGATCTTCCCTTCTTTGTCAGAAAGAACTATTTGAACAACATGTGTTCAAATGTGTGCAGGGAAGAAATGTTTTTGTTGTTGTTGAAACAACAGCTTGTGGTTTCTGTAAGATAGCAGAGGAATCTTACAAGAGGAAAGCATGGCTTATACTAAAGTTTGAAGCTTATTGGCGTATGAATGAATTGCAGCTTCTGCAGTTTTGTGATTATTATTGAAACTGTGTTGAAACTGTATGCAAAATCATATAAAAGTGTTCCCGTCCCATTCCGTTAAGTGCTTGTGCTTGCTTTGGGAAATTATTCCCTCGCACCGTTCTTCCACACAGAATAAACATTTGCAATCTACTCTCAGTGTGTGTTCATTGGGTGTTAAGCAGACTGGGCCAATGAGCCCATTTCATGGGAGAACACTTGCTTTATAGATTCCTCACTCTTTGAAGAAGCCTGGTTTCCAGCTGGACTGATTCATTAGTAAAACAGTTGATGAGAGGAATGGGCCCTTTAGCAGCTATATGAATTGTTCCATTTAGCAAAGATAGAGTTGTAAGTGGCAGCTTGGCCAACATGGGAACCATCATTAGATTAGACAGCTGGGATTGGAGCTGAAACCTTTAGAAACATGTAGCTCTTGGATGAGAATCTCTACTATGTTGATGGTGAGTCCCATGGTCTGCTGTATCATTGCTACAACATGGAAACACTTTTTTTTTGTCATTACAAATGAGACAGCATTACCCAGTTGAAAGGTTTAGGGTTTTGTTTTGGTATGTATATTCCTAGATGGGATGGAGTATAAGAAGGAGCTAGACACCAGAAATTGCCAACACATTCTTTGCTTGGGAATGCTAGGAAAAACTGAGAATCCTGTTGCTGCATCAGCTGCCCTATTATCTGGCTGGATCCTGCAAAAGCTCCTGGTTTGGGATGATTCTAATCCCTATATCAGGGCTGTCAAACTTGAGGCCCACGGGCTGGATGCATCATGTGCTGGCCATGCCCACACCCGGTTTAGTGAAGGGGAAAAAAGTCCCGATACTTCATGTGATGCAGCTGTGAGTCATGCATTGGACACCCCTGCCCTATATCATTAGTTTTATGATATCAGTGAAATCCTGGATCCAAACAGGGAACCATATGCTGGACTTTGGTTTTGCCTTGGAACAGTTTGGCTGTGATCTTTATATGGAAGGCACTATATTTAGACCTTTGCCATGATTAAATCATTGCCAGACAAAATTGACTGTCACATGGGACACAGCAATAGCAATAGCACTTAGACTTATATACTGGTTCACAGTGCTTTACAGCACTCTCTAAGTCAGTGTTTCTCAATCTTGGTAATTTGAAGATGGGTGGACTTCAACTCCCAGAATGGGAGTTGGCTGGGGGATTCTGGGAGTTGAAGTCCACCCATCTTCAAGTTTCTAAGGTTGAGAAACACTGTTTACAGAGTCAGCATATTGGCCCCAACAATCTGGGTCCTCATTTTATCAGCCTCAGAAGAATGAAGGGCTGACTCAACCTTGAGCCAGTCAAACATCTTAATATACAACTGAAACATCTGATGGATTCAGATGGATTTTGTTAAGCACTTGAGGGCTTTTCCGGCAACCTGGCAGATAGTTCTATGAGTGTCTACTCTGGAGACAGAACATGATAAGAACTCTTGATATGATTGCTTCTGAAAGGCTTCTACTGGCTGATCCCAGATTTACTGAAAAACTCCTAGATATAAAGCATCATAAGTGATACTTAGAGTGTGGAAGAAGTTGAACAAAAATTGAACCTGACTGAGCATGTTTTCAAACTGAAGTCCAAGATGACATCAAGGTGATAAGGACTGTGAAACAATAGCATTTTCCCCTCCCTTATCAAACTAGCAGATTGCCAGCCAGCAGCCCTGCTTAGAATGGTCAACTCCCTTTTGGAGCGGGATGAGCAGGTATCTCCAATTGGCACTATAGTAGTTTCGTACAGCATATTGCCAATGCTGCCATTTAGATTTCTGTCAACCATTCATGGGTGTAATCTGTTGTGATATCAGCCCTTTAAGATAGATGAGATCAGGAAACACACTGAAGAATGACTTGAACATTACTTTATTGATATGGGCTATAGTAATTGAGTTTGGAAATCCTTGTTTTCCCTGCCTTCCTGCTTATACCCTGGAGTTAAACAGGAGTCAGCTTGAATTTCTTTCTAATGCTTTCTTCACTTTCTGGATTTAAAACATGGTTTGGAACTGTCACACCATATTTTCCCCGTGGTCATCTCTGTGGCTACTAATGAATGAGCACATATACCATGGTCACAAGGTTCTTTGCCAGCTTTGGGTGGTATACAGATTTTTGACTTGAAGGACTTTGCAGTGATAACTAATGCCTGCATCACTGCTCAGCTCGTGTCAATCCTGAAGTGAACCTGGCTGAAGCCATCTTGGAGGCTTCAGGATTGCCACAAAACAGAAGAAGGGACAGGGAGGGGGAAAATAGTTAGATGGGGTTTTGTAGGCAAAACAAGAAAGTTTTCCTGTGGGAACCAAGGACATTCTGACAGGTGGCTGGCCAGGGGATGAGTGAAGTAACCAAGCAACCATCCAGCACCTTGATTGGACAGGGTGATCAGTAACTTGGGGAAAGGGGAAACGTTTACTTTTTAATCAGGTGAAAGCTGTGGGAACTTTCAGAGTTGGCTTTCACCAGTCGTGCCAATATGATGTATCCAATAAATTGTTTTTTGAGGAATTTGCCTACCTCAGAGTTCTGCTTTCTATGGGTGCATTACTTGGGATGCTCACAGATGGACTCTTTCAGTGCATTCTAAATGAAAGTGCCTTTGGTGAGTTCTGAGAAACTCATTGGTGCAAAATGTAGTGGCTTGTTTGGTAGCAGGTATTTATCAGCATATTACACCTGCTTAATAATTATTGTGTTCTTTTCCAATAGATTTCTGACTACAATTAAAAGTCTGGATCTAGACTTTTTGATCTAGAAATCTTCCTATTGCTTGGGATCCAGGCACCTGCCAAACCAACTTCTCCAGCACCCTTAACCTATCTGCCATTTTTTTTCTCCTGGAGGTAAAAAACCTGTTAATAGTAGCTGAAGCCCAGGGATGCTATTTTTCAATAATATCACATGTCTTGTGGAAAAGCCTCCCCTTAACTTTTATTATTATTATTATTGCATTTCTTGAAGCTGTTGAAAATAGGATGGCATTATCTGAGCTTATTGTTTGGATGTTGCGGTTGATCTGTTTCATTTTTTTAAAATATTTAATTTAATGTTAATAACTTTGTTTACTGTGGATGTTTTAATTAATATGAGGTATGCTGTTTGTTATCATAGTTAACTGCTGAGAGTTCCCCATTGATTTTAGTGCAATGGAAATGCAATAAATATATATTTAAAATAATGTAAATAAATAAAACTTCTGTTTTAATTCCCTATCCTTTCCATTTTGAAACTATTAAATTTAACTATAACAAACTAAGCATAACATATAAAATAATGAAAAAAATAGCCATAAGGGAAAAATTATTTTTTATATAATCTAATATTCTTTCTCCATAGTGGCCAATAAGATATTTGAGGAAATCCACTAACCAAATATCAATACAATATGATCTTCCCAATGTTATTCTTCAATAATTAGTAAAAAGAAACAGGTTTTTCTTCAATATTGGAAGCAATTTATAAAGTTAGATTTAGAAGTTACTTAGTCACCTATGCATGCAACAGTCAAACTTATGTGTGGTCATACGTTTGTTACTCATGTGCAATTCTAAAAAAAAGCCACCTGTATCTTTGATGCATTTTCTCACAAAAGATTCATTTACAAATGCATTTTATCTCAACATCCTTCTTCTGATCACCATATATTATACGAACTCCCTCTTGAATATATTCTGAAAGCTGATGTTGTCATGGGAAATTTGACCTCATAACTGTATTTCAATAGAACTACTGTATATTTTGTTTGGAAGATGTCGATCAAGTCAACTTATACAAATTGAAAGATTAAATGCTTTCAATAAGTACCTTAATAATATTTAACTATTGTGTGATATTATAAAAGCAATGGAATCACCCCACACTTGGCTAAATGGAACAAAACAGAAGGAATGAATGGAGCAAAACAGATTTTTTTTAATCTGCTAAAGTATGAAAACAAGTGGGCTAAGAATGTTTAGAATCTAAAAATAAATAAACACGGTATCTATGTCCCAATCACAGATGAGAAAATTCAGAATTCAAGT
>WNWU01000053.1:4122304-4139583 GCA_012654045.1 Ptyas mucosa | reverse complement strand
AATAATAATAATAATAATAATAATAATAATAATAATAATAATAATAATGATGATGATGATGATGATGATGGTGGTGGTTGTGGTGGTATCTGTGATTTTCAGCCTCAGTTGATTCGAAGTTTTCTCAGCCTGTTAAATACAGCTGTTAAATGTTCCTCCTGATAAATCAATGAACTCTTTCACTGATTACTATATTGGTAATAATTAATGAATACAAAGCTTCCAACTATCTTCTCAGTATTTCCATTTCCTATGCTTTTTTAACAGTGTAAATGTGAATTGTATCATGTTGTTTTGTCCATCATAATAAGTAGCACTTTTTTTTCTTGAATTACACCCAAGTTGGTCTCTCAAATTCAGACTGTATTTTTATTTCTTGGATCTGTACATTGAATCAGGAATGAAACCCAAGTTTTTTAAAACAGATTGCTCTTGATAAAACTGAATTTTGCCGTTTTCTCAGTACTTTCCTGCATCCATTTAAATCTATTTAGCAGGAAAATCATTTCCAATTTTCACAAAACTAGGAAAACAGAATCAGAAAGTCTGCATAGGATTTATCTTCTGTCCTTACCCAAAATATATCATATTATAATAATAACATCTAATATTTTAATAATACCTAATAACTTCATCACTTCTGTCCTTACCCAGATCCCCAAAACCTCAATATTATGTTATTGTGGCAACAACAGTATCACTAACATCCCTTTGCCTAATATGTTTTCTATTAAAGGTTTTGTTTTTACAGTTTTTAATGTTTGTTTTTAATATCACTGAAATTCAAATCTCTTAATAGTAATGGGTGGCGAGGAAAGAATGAGAGAGTGATTCAGATGCCTACTTTTTTCCTCCATGGAGGGAGGAGGCCCTTAGCAACATGCCAGGATGGGGAGTGTAGTTTTCATCAAGTTATGCGGGTTTGTTTATTCTCCCTTCCTTCAGCAAAGTGACAGGCATTTCTCCTAGTCGACCAAGGAAAAGAAAGGAGCGATTTCCAACATTCTCTGCCAATTTCCCACAAGCAAATTCAATGGTGAACTGACAAGAAGTTGGAAGTCACTCATGTTACCCATTGAATTTTGTCTGCCTGTTATTTTGTTTCCTCGACCCCAGCACAGTGGAAGGCAGTACCACAGGTCAGGTCAGGGGAGGAGGAGGAGGAGGAGGAGGAGGGGGGGGATTTCAAATTTTCCCTGCAGCATCTCACAAGCAAAGTCAATACGAAAGGCCAAAAGAAGTTGGAAATCACTCCTGCTTCCATTGCTTTTTTGCTCACTTGTCTTCATTTTGCTTCTCTGTTTAGGTAAAGAAATATCTCTGAATGGATGACCCAGCAGGTCACAGGTTGTCTCATCTTTTATAAATGAGAACAGCCTGAACATATTCCTAATTGGTAAATTAGGACAGGGAAGATGAATAAAAACTAAAAGTTACTGAAGAAAATCAGCAGCCTTCTGGTTTTCTCCTGGCTTACCCTTACAAAATACAATAGTAACTCCATAGAAATCCAGCTTCTGACTGAAACTTTTGTTTAACTTGTTGGTTACTATTACTTCATCAATTATAATGTTTCATTCTTTTTTCCAAAACACTGATTACTTATTATTAGTTATCATTATAGAAAGTATATTCCATGAAATTAACAGCAACCATCTCAGTTAAAATCCCATTTCTAGTGGAAAATACAAAAACAACAACAAAATCTTCAACTTTGAATATACAGTAGTCTATAGATACTAATTTTATCATGGCACATTTCTTTCGAAAACAGAAGAAATTGACAACTTTTCATTCCCTATAGCACAAATGTGTTTATTTTTCCTATCAAAGAACACCATTAAAAAAAAAATCACAGTTTCAGAGAGAATTGTTTCTTAGGGACATATAGGCATAACTTGTTATACTCTTGGGGGAGAAACTGTAAATTAGGTTTTAACAGGCCAAATGCAAGCAATATAAATGTGTACAGAACAAGTTTTCAACATTGGCAGAGTGGCTGATTATGCATACAGTGTTCAAACTGTGTCAGGTAATGATAACTAAGCCTGAAGATGCATTGTTTTTAAGTGAACATTATTATAAGTTACAAATGAAGTTTTAGCAATGATGCAAAATTAACTTTGCAATTAATAGCTGTGATCCACTCATCATCATATTCATCCTCATCGCCATTGCCATCACCATCATTATCCTCTTCAATCATCATTCCCATCATCATCATCATCCTTTTTAAGGTACTTAATAACTGAACTCTCTGGCTAAGACTGCAAGACAAACTGTACAAGATAAAGTTTGTGGCTATACCTGGATGCATGTTTACAACTGCTTTTCATTATTATTGGATGCATAAGCAGCCACATGTTTAGTCTGGATGTGACATTTTTTGTCTGACTTTATTATTATTATCTTTATTCATTAAATATGAAACTCAGTCAACTGAACATTCAAAAATGCATCACAAATACCATTGGCTGTTGCTAATGGTTGATACGGATTGCTGCCAGCATCCTAGCTATCAACCAAGAACCTTCTTAAGATGTACGATGTTCCAAGTAGCGCATTTTTTTGCAGTTCTGCTGGTGTTATTGCAGGAAGCTGCAATTTCTTGATGTACTGTATCTTATAAAAATCTTGGACATGGTACCAAGTGCCCCAATGACAATGGATATCACCATTACATGTTTCTTCCATAGCCGTGTAGTTTCGATGGCCAGGTCGCGATATTTCATGATTTTTTCCAGTTCTTTTTCTTCGACTCTGGCATCTCCTGGTACCACGATGCCAATAAATTGTACGTTTCGGTTTTTGACAACTATGATATCTGGCATGTTGTGTTCCAAGTGACAATCCGTCTGTATTCAAAAGTCCCACAAGATCTTCACCTTCTCATTTTCTATAACTTTTTTCACTCTTTGTTCCCATGACTTTTTGGATACAGGAAAGTCATATTTTTTACATAATGACCAGTGGACTAATTTAGCAACTCGGTCGTGTTTAGCTTTGTAATCAGTTTGTGCAATTTTGCTGCATTCACATATTAAATGTGAAACAGTTTCAACTTTGTTGTTGCAAAGTCAGCAGTTTGGATTGTCGGTGGGTTTTTGTATCTTTGCTTTCATGCCATTATTTTGTAGTGCTTGTTCATGAGCAGCGAGTATTAAACCTTCTGTTTCTTTCTTGATGGTTCCCATCTTAAGCCATGCCCATGTAAAGTTGTCATCACATTTTCCTTCAGTGCTGTCCATGCAATAGATGGTTTTCCATCTATTTAATCTGTCATCCAGCTGTTTTTCCTTATATTCTGCCTTTGTTTTTTGTTGTTTTTATAATGTTCTCCATTTTCACAGCCTGCAGCAATTTTTTATTATGATTATGATTATGACTATGATTATTGTTGTTATTGTTGTTGTTGTTGTTATTATTATTATTATTATTATTAATCCAAATTGTTAACCAAATATACTTCTAAGGTTCTCAGATATTGTATTACCGTATATACTCGAGTATAAGCCGACCCGAATATAAGCCGAGACCCCCAATTTTACCACAAAAAACTGGGAAAACTTATTGACTCGAGTATAAGCCAGGGGTGGGAAATGCAGCGGCCACTGGTAAATTTCAAAATAAAAAAAGACTGGTCAAAAGTGCAAGGACCTGTCAGAAATCACTTTTTTCAGCCCTCTGGGTAGTCCTTTTGTGCATATGGACTACTCAGAGAGCTGAAAAAGTAATTTTTGACTGGTCCTCGCACTTGTGACCAGTCCTCGAACTTACGACTGTCCTCACATTTTACATTTTTGCCCTATCTTATCACCATTTCTCTCTTCCCCTCTCTTTCTCATTCTTTCTCTCTCCCCCTCTTTTTCTCTCTCTCTCTCCTCCACTCTCTCTCTCATTCTCTTTCTCCCCACTTCCTCAAAGAGAGAGGTGGTAGGTTTGAGGAGAAAGATTGCTGTACAATAAAAAAGATGAAAGGGAAGAAAACCAACCCCAAACAAATATAAAGATATTAAGATAAAGAATGAATTGTTAAACTTTAAAGAATAAAAGAGAACAAATATGAATAAATAGCAATAATTAAAAACACACATACAAACATACAATGTATTTTCTTTGAACAGAGTATTTGGCCGGTTCACAAATTTAAACAGTGTTCAGTCATTTCACTTAAATTTACAATTTCTATATTTCCTTTTTGCCATATTTATTCCTCATCTATTTTTTAAAAAAACCAACATTATCCTTCATCCTCATCTCTAATCTTAATAAAATTCAATTTTTCACTTCTATTCTATATTATACCCCTTCCCATTGTCATCTATTTTTATATCCATCCTCACATTGGTTAATTATGTAATATTACAGTTGTTCAATACAAATTCAACATTTTAATATAAATCAATTAGTTATATAACTATCTTTTTTGTATATTAATCAATATGAACATGAATATTCCAATTATTTCCATTCAATCCAATTTCTTACAAATCAATTACCGGTAATTATATTTACCAATAATAATAAACCAAATAATTTCCCCCATATATTCTTCCAAACCACAACTTAACCATTTCTGCTTTCAACACAATATACAATTAATAGTATCTCAATTATTACAATTCCCTAGTTAAATAGAGCTTTTTCTTTTGTGTTTTAAAATCTTGAACTCTCCTCTTTTGCCATTTGCCATGAATTTCCCATTGTTTGCACCTACTTTTTTTGATGAAGAAAAAAATCTGGCTTTCCAATGTTGCAAGCAAAAGAAAAAGAAAAAGAAATCTCTCTGCCTCATTTTGTCACCTTGCAGCAAAGACCCTGCTTTAGTTTCAGTTTCGCTTTTTTTAGCATAGCTGGGAGGGGGAGGGAAAATGCTCCAGCAATTTACCTCTTTGCAGCTAGCTAGCAACAGAGCCCTGGTAAAACAGCTGAGAGCAAATCAGCTGAGGGTCGGGAGGCTCTTCAAATCAACTTATGGTAATTAACCTATACTGACGCTGAAAGGGGCTGTTTTTTCTATTTTTGCAGACAGGGGTCTACTCATTTGTTTTCTTTTAAAAAGGCATATTTTCATGACTCGAATATAAGCCGAATATAAGCACGTTTTTCAGCCTGAAAAACGTGCTGAAAAACTCGGCTTATATTCGAGTATATACGGTACTGAGTTGTGACATAAAAGTAAAGATTATCTTTGAAGAAGTACAGTTCTACAATTTAATGCAAGTGTATTGTTCATAAATTATAATAGTTAGCAATGAATGATTAAAGTGACTGAAAAACCTGAGCTTGTGTTCATGAAACATTTTCCCTTTTAGTCACTTTGAAACCAGCACATTCCTTGTGATAAGCTCCACATTTTGTCAATAGTACTAAACAAAATTGACCCCCACAGAATTTATTTATTTTATTTTATTTTATTTTGAATTTATATACCGCCCTTCTTCCTGGGAACTCAGGGCGGTGTACAGCCAAATAAAAACATACAATACAAACATTAAAAACACTTAAAAGAATAGATATCTGTTTGATGAATAACTCATCATCTAGTGCAGATGTCTATGGGGAAAAGCCTTCATGTGGATAATTTTGCACTAACTACAATGATCTTTATTTGTTTGGAAAATTAGCATGTATGTATTGTGTAAAGCTTCTTTCATGAAGAAACTCATGGACTTTGCTGAGGTTAGTGATATTGGAAAGGGCAGGACTTTTTAGAACCTTTCACATTATTCTGAATATGTGAATATTCCTAAGCACCTGAATAGGCTATTTATTAATGCCTAGATTTGTTATTGGATCATTTGTTGATTGACACAGAATCTGATACAACAAATAATTTTCACTCTCAGATCATTCTTTTCCTCCCCTTGGATAATTGTATGTTTCAGCAAGTCTTACATAAGAGCTGTAATTTTATTTTGTTGACTTAAGTACAGGTTGAGGTTTCATAATGTTCATCGTACAGTGCTACCATCCAAATGCTTCTAATTGCTTAGAAAATAAATATTAAAAAGCAAGCAGTTAGATTAACCAAAATCTAGTACAAAAAACTCAGCTAATGTAAAAATTGTGCTCATAAATCAATGAAGTTCTTATTAGTCTCATTTAGGAATGTATGAACCTGTTCTATTTCCCTTAAGTTCAACTATTTTTCTCTTCATAAGAAGTACATTTGCTGCCATTTGGTGCTTTGTGGTAACTATATTGGCTAGGAATTCACATCAGATTGGAGAAGGTTGACTCAAGTCAAGCCCAGGTATTAGTAACAGCAGCTTCGATAAGACAAATTGAGGAAATTGAAGTCCACAGTAGGAAATGAGCTACAAGAATCATCAGAATAAATAAATTAAAAAAATATGTTCTTTATATAATTCTTGCATAATGAAAATTATAGGTAGTCTTGAGCTACAATCTTAATGAACCCTGCCCATAATGGTCCTAACTCGTGATGATCATAAATTGGGTTGTCATATAACAGACTTGAATTTACAGCCTTTTTGGTGACGCTCATTAAGCAAATGCTCTGGTTGTCAAGTGAACCGATGGCTTATTATGGGATGTTTTTTTGGAAATCTGGAAGTAAATGCTGGTTTTCAGCAAAACTCATAAAATATAGTCGTGACTGTTGGACAATGGCCATAAATGAGGCCTGGTTGCTAAGCAAATTGAACATTAAGGTCTACCAGTATATAATGCATATTGAGCTTTACTTCTGTTTGAAATAATGACCGAATCAGTAGCAATAACAACAACAAATCTCCTTGCTGGCACTTTGAAAATGTTCTATGTTTAAACTTGATCACCCACTGCTCTGGTTTATGTAGACAATATTCACATGCCATGGGGGGCTGTGAACTATTCTGAATCACATTGGAAAGATTTCTCTTCAGTTGTTCATTCCTCTGCAGTAGTAAATTTTCCAGCTAGGGTATCCAACAGGCAAGATGATGATATCATGGGCAACAGAGCCCTTGAGGAAACCTTATGTTATCATAATTATACAGTCCATCGTTGATGGTTATGTGAATGATTAGCCATTCTGGAGGAGCTAATTAATCAAGTCAGAATAGCCATTGAACTAGTTTAGTGTGAGAATGACATGGGTTCTGAACAATTAAACTGCATGAGAAATAATAGTCGGAAGAAGAGAATATGAACATGGTAGTTATTTACAATGGTTTTCAACATGTATATTTAAATTTATGAAGCATTCCCTAACACTGAATGGAATAGGATATGAACTATTCTATTCAGTGATGAAATCCAAAGTTTTTACTACTGGTTCTGTGGGCGTGGCTTGGAGGGCGTGCTTGGTGGGCGTGGCAGGGGAAGGATACTGCAAAACCTCCATTCCCACCCCACTCTGGACCAGCCAGGGGTGGTATTTGCCAGTTCTCTGAACTGCTCAAAATTTCTGCTACTGGTTCTCCAGAACCTGTCAGAACCTGCTGGATTTCACCCCTCATTCTATCTCATGTAGACAGCCTACTGGTACTCACAAGCTGCCGTGCTGAACAAGAAATTCTTAGTAATTACTTAATAATTTTCTTTGTGTGGGGAACCACACAGGATGTTACGAAACAACTGACTAATCTGCAAACATCAACTCCATCAACTAATCAAGATGTAACAACACAGGCAACCAACCCCCTCACAGCAACAAAGCCAGCACCCACACCTCCCCACCAGTATTTATAGAGAGACGGCAGCTCCAATCATGCTTTCCTTGCCCAAGCACAAAGCCGAAGACACCAGCCTGAAGGTGACGAGTGGGACCTCATCGAAACATTGCCAAGATACTCTCAATCTTACATGGGAATACACGCACACACACACACACATCTAGAAACCCTTTATGGACTTTTTGCTGTCCGAAGGATTTAAAAGTTGATGTTTTATGGTTTTGCTTATAGATAAGAGATATGGGATGGGACGAGGAAATATCTGTTTAATCTTATGGGGGTAAAGAGTTATTACATTTGTTTATATAGTTGTGATGAAGGTTGGAAGTTATTTCTTTATATATTTCTTCTCTTTTTCTTTTTTATAGTCCTGAACCAATCCCTAGTCAACCTCTCTAATAAATATAAAGGAAATTTCACCACAAAAACATTTGATCTGGACTACAACTTTGAACCTAAAGTTACACTTGGGCCTTTAAGCCATGATTCTTGGAGAGCATGGTTCAGAAGTTTAGAAGATCTCCATATTGAGTGGTAATTCATTCTCTAATAGATAAACAATCAAGTTGTATGGATGTGGGATACTGAAGATGAAAGTATCCACTGGTATCCTCTGAAATATTTTAGATCTACAGCTTCTCAGCTCTGGCAGAGATCAGAACAGAAAAGCATAATATATTTCAAGGTTGGTACATCCCAAGATTTTTGGAATGGATTGTCTTATTTATAAGTTATACCCAGAGTTCAAAGATCCCACTTCCTGTTAATCAGTGAAGAAAAAAGAAAAATCAAAGTCTTTGTATGCATCATTTTAGCTTTTTTTAATTACTGATTGTATATCTTTGATCCATCTATCTGTTTTATGATAAGTGGATGTATCTACAGCAAAAAAGAGGTTTGTGTGTATGCTTGCGAGCCAATTTTAATATGGCCCCAAAGCATCTATCTTTCTTCTGTAAATTAGCAGATATCCTGTGGGTTTCTTGCTTACAGGGCTGCCAAGGGACAGTAAAGCTGCTACCCCAGAAAACTCATTATACTGTATGAACAGCGTAGTCATTCTCAAGCAAAGAGTGCATTAGAGTAAGAACCCAAGTGCTGAAGAGGCCAAAGATAAATATAGCAAAGGAGAATGTAGCCATTTTAATTAACAAAACAGCATGGCTCAGACATCTTGGTAATGCTGAGTGAAACAGACTGCAAGCAAATATGAAAGACTTAGTTTAAACTAGGATACAAAAATGAATCTGAACTTAAAGAGGCAGGGCTGAGGGAGGGAGGGAAATTATATTTCTCACAAAACTGGAAAAAAGAGAGGGAACAGTAACATAAAAATTGCCTTCTTCCTGGCTGACAACAAAATGGAAATTGAAGTGACCATTTTAGGTGCTTTCTGTGGTACTTTAAATTGGGAATAATCATGACCTGGAAACACTTTGTTTGGAAATTGGACTTGTCATAAAGAATTGGACTTGTCATCAGCAATGTTGCCTCACAGATTTTTGGGTATGAAACTCTCCTATTTATTGTCTCTAGAGAGCTGAGCTGGAAAGCTGAGAATCAGCCTTCCTGTTATGTAGCAACTTCCCTGCTTGAATTCCTTGTCTTTGCAATGATATTCTAGACTAGAGGGTTATAATCTGATGGGGAGAGTTCCCCTTGCCTTCTCTGGAAGCAGAGTCTGAAGTAGTTTGGGAGTTCATGGCCATCCTAACAGCTGTGAGCTGTTCCAGATCATCCAGGGCACAATATATAATAATGGTGATATAACTGATCTGGTCATAATGGCATGCTGTTCTGAATTTGGGGAAGATATTTGTTGTTTCCTTGTCATGACCATCCCTAGTGAGCCTGAAGTTCTTTGGCATCAGGCCTTACTGCAGAAAAGCTGGACCTATTTAATAGTAACAGAGTTGGAAGGGACCTTGGAGGTCATCTAGTCCAACCCCCCTTGCTCCTGCAGGAGATCTGTACTAGGGATTCGAACCGCCGAACTGCCAACCTTTCTGATTGACAAGCTCAATGTCTTAGCCACTTTAGATCAGTCACCCAGGCAATTAATGGATTGGGTTGTGTTTCAAAGTGACTTTAGGTCTCTACATCAGGGCTGTCCAGGGGGAGGATATTGCAAAATCCACATTTCCTCCCCACTCCTGGGGGAAGGATATTGCAAAATCTCCATTCCCACCCCACTCTGAGGCCAGCCAGAGGTGGTATTTGCCTGTTCTCCGAACTACTCAAAATTTCCGCTACTGGTTCTCTGAACTGCTCAAAATTTCCGCTACCAGTTCTCCAGAACCTGTCAGAACTTGCTGGATTTCACCTCTGCTTAAAACTCCTATAAGACTTTGCGAACATTTGGATGCAATCCATCTTTTGTGTGGCCATGCTAGCTCTGTTCAAGTTATGATGAGAACTGCATTCTTCATTTGAAAACTGCAGAGATTGTCAAATTCTCTTATTCTTTGGCAAACATATGCACACACATCTTATACAAATAAGAAGTTGTGATAATGAATTTGATCTCCATACAATAGGTTTTGGAATTTCTGTGGCAATAGTTGGCAATACATGAATTTACTTGATAGATTCCATTTGCTTGAAGCATATACAGCTCATTCAATCTTCTGTAGTTACTGGCGTTCAGTCTTTCCAGATTCTATCTTTCTTTTTTTCTTCTTCAGAGTTTCTGTCTCTATGACAACCTTCAGGTTTTTTTCAATCTCTTTATACCTTTTCTGAAGATTATGCTATGGAAGACAAAACAGCTGCCCCATTAACTTGAGGAACATCTGTTTACCGGCCAAATTGCAGTGGGACAGCTTTTCCAGTTAAAAGTATTTAAAAATCATTGGCTTTTCATGGCTGTTAAATTAACAGCTCTACATAAACCTCAGTGGAACCATTTAAAACAGTATTATCCATTGAACAAAATGAGTATGTTACCTGAATGTGGTCTGCTTCAAAGAAGCACCTCAGCATTTTTTAGTTTGAAGAATCATGTCTTGGACAGAAACAATTTTTTTCCTAATGTTGAAAACATACAAAAAGGCTTCAGGCCAACTTTCCACATGTGAAAGCTAAAAGTGTTTCTTCCACTACATACAAATTATTCATATCTCCTATTGTCCTAGTGTTCCCATTTATTCGTATCCATTTTCCGTATTCATAATCATGTTTATACTTATATCTGTTATCTTATACATGCTTGAAAAAATAAATTAATTAAATAAATTAAAAATATCACAATATAGTCAGAAGCAGCCTTAGCTAATATGATATACCCAGCTCTGATAGGTCTCCCATAATTTGTCCTACATAATTTGTCTATTGTTTCAATCATGCTGGAAATACTGCAAGTTCTAAACTAAGTACAGCTGGATCACACCAGGATGGGGAAGACAGAGCTGTAGAAAGCCTGCTCTACTCTACATTAAGAACTGTGGTGGCCCACTGGGTTAGAATACGGTACTGCAGGCTAACTGCAGACTCCAGGAGTCTGAATGGCTCAAGGTTGATTCAGCTTTCCATCCTTCCAAGGTTGTAAAATGAGGACCCGGATTGTTAGGGACAATATGCTGACTTTGTAAACCACTTAGAAAGGGCTGTAAAACACTGTGAAGTAGTATATAAGTCTAAGTGCTATTGCTATTGCTACTCATATGATACAGATAGTATATTATATGTCAGGGTTGGCAAACCTTTTCGGCACCGAGTGCTGAAGTGGGAACATGCATGAACCTTTTCGGCACTGAGTGTCGAAATGTGAGCATGCGCACATGCACTGGAAACCAAAAAAGCAGATGGTCTTCCGGTTTCTGGTGCATGCATGTGTGCCGGCCACCTGGTCTTCCAGTTTCTGGCACGTGTGTGTGTGTGTGTGTGAAGACCATTAGTCTGGTGCACATGTGCCAGCTCCCCCTGGCCTTTCAGGGCTCCTCGCACCTCCCTGCCTGCCCCCTACCCACCCCTAGCCCTGGTCGGGGTGGCGGGACATCCCCACTGATGACCCAGTTCTGCAGCCCTAGACAAGGAGAGAAAGTTGGGTGGGGAATGCTGCCTCCCACCCCAATGTCTTTCATAGACCTGAAAAGGAAGGCATTCTGATTGATGCCAACAGGTTGCAAAAATTGCTACATTTGCTATAACCCTGTTGATGTGTAAAAAATGTGTCCAGAAATGGCAAAATTTTTTTTTAAAAAAACTGAAATTACATGATCCAACCTCATCAATATTAGCCTCATAAGTTGTACAGTACTGTACACCTACATGTTGTATCAGAAAAGTCAGACATGCAGAAGAAGTAAAAGGAGAAAATAGTTCATTTCCTAATATTGGTTTAAAGAATAGATCTCATCCTTCTAGTATATTGCACAGAATTACTACAAGGTTCCATTGAAGAATAGATCTAATTTCATTTAAAGAGAACAATGTAAGATACCTTTCATTAGTGAATATTATAAAAAGACAGAACATATAGACATCATACAAGTCCAGGCACTTTTAAATATTTGCACAATGATATTCTCCAATTTTTGCAGAATAAACGAAGGCTATTTCCTGAATATTTTGCAAATGCATAGAAGGAGGAAATATGTTATTCAATGAAGACATATAGAATTTGAATTAGTAGCATGAGAGGAGGATTGGTTGGGCACATAAGCTAAACAGGTTAGTTCAGAGGAGATGGGGAATATCTCTTAGCTCAAAGAAAGAAGAGATTGAGCCCTGTGAGTGATGATTTCACATGAACACATTAAGTATCAGAGGGAATGCTCCTATTCAATTCTGCATATGGTCTCCATTGATTTGCAACTATACTGGTTTTTGTATATTAGTTTCATAACTGTTCGCCCACTAAAAACCAACCAGCTTTTGAAGGCTTACTACCTATTGGGGGAATAAAATAGTTAATCAGAAAAGAAACCAACAAAAGAAAAAAAATATGTGCATTAACATAACAATTACTGCAAACCTACCAGCTTCTTAATTTAGTCCTTGTGGTTTTGCTTTGTTTTCTTAACAGCTTTACTCAATCTCTTCAGAATGTAGGCAACTATCATCATAAATATAATGCAAAATAAGTTCCTACCTGGAGAAGATTTAGCATTCTGTTTCTAGTGGGTCAATGGTGAATATTGGCCAGAAGCTTATTCTTTTCCTTGGGAAGGGAAGGGGACAGAATCTTGCTCACTTTTAACAATATACAAGGTAGCAATGGTTGCCCTCAACTCATCCTTCTGCAGTCACAGCACCACAGATTATTTTATAGAGGTTATTTCTCTTTTGACCACTTTCTAGAAATATAATGTGATATCTCATTATCATATAGTTGCATGATAATTCCAATTGCTACAAAGAACAAGCAACAGCCTATGAAGGCATCCCAGTGCCCCTATAGATCCCCTGGGATTTATTTTGGGAAGTTCAAAGATCCAAAACCCACCTTGTAACATTTTACCGTTTTTCAGAAATAAGTACAGCTTCTTTTTGCCTCTAACTGGACCTGCCAATCCATGTCTGTCTATTTTAATAAAAACAAGAGTCACATCATAAATCACATTATTACATGGCCAAATCAATAATCGCTGAATATTCTAAAAGTTCAGCATACTGTGAAAAAAAAGTTAAGGAATTGTTCATATATTTCAGACCTTCTCGTGGAACACATACTTTCTCAATACCTGCTTACCTTACAGTTAATAACAAGCACCTTACATATGAGTTGATTTCAGTGAAAAACCTTGAGATGGTGCCAGATTTTTTTTTAATATAATATTAGATCTTTAATCAACCATGTTGAATAGTCTATGTGAATTAGCTTGGATGGGTACCAATGCATTTGTGAGGAGGAGGAGGCCAGCTGGAATCTTTCTAGAGCTGCCACACATTTCAGGAGGCAAGTAAAAACACTTCGAATGTCAGCTTTTCTGCTATAAATTAAAATGTTATTCTTGGGCTTTGCCACTTTGAGACCACCTGCTTGCTGGCTTATTTCATTCTTTTTGCATATCTTTCTTACTGATTTGCAGACTCTAAGACACATTCCCTGAAAAGGCAGCCAAGTCCATTTTTGAATAATTGAATACTGTACTTCACCATGGTTCCAGTGCAAAATGTGCCCAATTTAAACAAAATGAACAGGAAAGTAATTGCCACCCTCGTTTAAAAAATGGGCAACTTTTTGAAGGATTCCTAGGTTACATTTTGTCTTGGGTGGCAAATCGAAAATTGCATTAAAATGGACAGAGGAAGGGGAGGGGAAGAAAGTGGGTGGGAGAGAAACAAAGAATATAAATATTTGATCAATTAAATACATGCATGTGTAAAATAAAGTTCACCCTCTGGCAACATGTACCTAAAAGATTTGGGGTGGGGGTGGAATAGAAAAGCTTTTGGAAAGAGAATAGTCTATTCTCCTATTTAGTTTTGCTATTACTGCCTACTGTCTTCTTTAAAATAAAGATTACTATTCTGGACCACATATTCTCAATCCAGTTTATTAAAAGAGTAAGAGAAAAGTTACTTTATATAGAATACAATAGAATGAGCTGGAAAGGGCCTTGTAGGTCTTCTAGTCCAGCCCCTTGCTCAAGCAGGAGAACCTATACCAGGGATGAAATGTTACTGGTTCGGACCAGTTTTCCCGAATCAGAAGTAAAAAATGCTACCGGTTCGGGCGAACCGGTATTTCCGACAATCAGCTGGGCGATGATCAGCTGTGATGGGCGATTTATCTTAGCTAGAATTGTCAGATTTCCTGCTTTCTAGCTAATTTAAATTGTGTGGCACAGCAGATTCCCCACCCCCTTGCTGTTCACTTACCTTACCTTTGCAGACTCAGAAGGCTTCAAAATATTCCTTTTTTAGCGCTGCATGAAGTGTGTGCTCAGTAGCAGACTCACAGAACCAGTAGCAGACTTCAGAGGATTTCACTGCTGACCTATATCATTTTAGATAAATAATTGTCTTCTTAAAAACTTCCAGTGATGGAATGCCCACAATTTCTGGAGGCAAGCTGTTCCACTGGTTAATTGTCCTCACTGTTAGGAAGTTTCTCCTTAATTCCAGGTTGTTCATCTCTTTGATTAGTTTCCAACCATTGTTTCTTGTCCTGACCTCTGGTGCTTTGGAAAATAATTTGACCCCCTTTTCTTTGTGGCAGCTCCTCAAATACTGGAATACTGCTATCATTAGCTGTCACCCCTAATTCTTCTTTTCTTTAGACTAGCCAAACCCAAATCCTGCAGCGGTTCTTCATATGTTTTAGTCTATATATATATATATATGTAATTCACCCATAAAATTGAAACAATGTGGACATTGCTTTTTCATTTTCAGTCTTCCTTTTTTAATCCCTAATATTTTCAGATAAATGAAGACTGCCTCTGAACAATTTGATGCCTAAACACTGCTAAATTTGAGGGTAAAGGTAAAGTTTCCCCTCACACATATGTGCTAGTCATTCTCAACTCTAGGGGCAGTGGTGGATTGCCCTCGGTTCAGATGGTTTGCAAGAACCAGTAGTAAAACCGGCAGGAAGCCCTGCCCACCGCCCCAGATGCCGTCAGCAGCGATCTGCGCATGCGCAGAAGCAAGGCACGCACGCACGATCAGGTTGAGAACCAGTAGTAAAGATAAGTAGAACCCATCCCTGTCTAGGGGGTATTGCTCATCTCCGTTTCAAAGCCGAAGAGTCAGTGCTGTCCAAAGATGTCTCCATGGTCATGTGGCCAGCATGACTAAACTCCAAAGGCACACGGAATGCTATTACCTTCCCACCAAAGATAGTCCCTATTTTTCTACTTTTTTACGTGCTTTCGAACTGCTAGGTTGGCAGAAGCTGGGACAAGTAACGGGAGCTCACCCCATTATGAGGCACTAGGGATTCCAACCGCTGAACTGCCAACCTTTTGATTGACAAGCTCAGCATCTTAGCCACTGAGCCACTGCGTCCCTCTTTCAGTTACTAGCCTGCACTTAATTTTGATGAATCAAACAGTACACTACAGAATGCAAAGATGGCCATAGGAATGCTTTACAGTATAGGGAATATCTCACAAGGCAAGGGTACATCCAGTGAAGGAAACAGTTCACTGCCTTGATGGCACAGTGCCCCGAAGAAAAAAAACTGCTTTTCAATATTACCCAGCAATCCACAGCTGCTATTGCAATAGCTATGTTCAGCTTTTCATCAGAGGATGGACATGTTTTTTTCCCCCCCTATTAGCCTGCAAACAAACTTAGCCAAGTTCACATTAACTTCTTTATCAATCAATTTGTACATTTATTAACAATTTCACACTCCATTATAGCAGCACCCTGAGTGGATTATGAAGCCCTTTAAAGATCTTAAAAATACAAGATTAAATCATGACAAATGATGCAGCTCACAAGGAGCCTACCAATGAAGGAGCATAATGGAGACCCCAGGCGGCAGAGATGGAAAGGAAGGAAGGAAGGAAGGACCCAGGGGGAGATTAGAGAGGCTTAATTTCAAGCATTCTCATTTTTTGATAAACACTATGCTATGGGTTCTCTTAGTCTGACCCAGCAGGCAGTGAACACGGTCTTCTTGAATTAAAATCCAAACAACTATTGGGTGCATTGAGTATTTTTCAGAGGCCCATTCATTTATTAATCCTTCCCCCCACCCCCATACAACTCAAGTTTGGTCCTATCTAAAAGCTTTCTCAAGTCATAAACATAGTCTATCACAATCACAGCTGCAGTGAAATAATATATAAATAGCTCAGCTTTCTTTGAAAAAAAAAAGCCATGAATATTTTTTTTTTCCTGTATGTATTTTATCTGTCACAGCAAAATGAAGAGCCCTTATTCAGAGCCCAGGTTGACAGGAATAACCAATCAGATTGAGACTGAACTTTTCTACTTTTCAACAATGGTCACAGTTAAAGCCACAGTGAATAGCTCTGATTAATAACATTTTCCATATTGTATCATTTCTTACACCATACCTCATCAAAATGAGCAGCTTCAGAAGACAGCCAGAAATGAATGTCATTTTCCGTAAGAAAAAGAAGGGTGTGTGTTTCATACATGGGCTTGTGTGCATAGAGGCAGACAAAGAATCCTGAAATTTTTTCAAGTTTTTGAAGGAAAGGTTATTCTTCACATCAGAAAATTAGTTCTGATTTCCTTCCCTAATGAACAGTCTTCCAAACAAAACAAAACAAAAAAACCCCATCCAATGACCTCAGCGCAAATGAATGAATGGCAACCTTGAGCTATAACAGGCATGATTGTAAATCCACAACTAATGATTGTATATGTAATAAGTGTGTTCTAAAACAAATTAAAACAATTTAAAATTTTGCCCTTGATTTAGACTTCCCACCAGCTACTCCTGGGTTATAGCATAAGTTCAGAGTGATAGACCACAAACTGCAAATTACTAGTCCTGGAATAGATAATTATCATTACATTTAGTGTGACTTCATAAATACAACTCTGGGCCTAAATCCTCAACAATGTTATTAGGCTCACTAAGTCAGCCAAACCAATCTTACATTAGTTCCTAAAAGATTTTCTTCCTTCCTTCCTTCCTTCCTTCCTTCCTTCCTTCCTTCCTTCCTT
>WNWU01000053.1:4079149-4122294 GCA_012654045.1 Ptyas mucosa | reverse complement strand
CTTCCTTCCTTCCTTCCTTCCTTCCTTCCTTCCTTCCTTCCTTCCTTTTCTATTATTTTTTAATAAATAATTCAAGACAGTAAAGATATCTAAATACTCCTTCCTCTTCCTATTTCCTTACAATAACAACCCTGTGAGGTGAGCTTTAAGAATAATCTGAATAATTTATAATAATAATTTCCATTTATTTGCTTATTTATTGTATTTTTATTTGCAGCCACACAATACAAATCTTCCACCATTTGTTTTTGTAGCCTGATAAGTTAGGGAGGATAATTTCTGAGTTTCTTTCCCTGCTTGATGTGCCTCTATGGGCAACTATATCCCAACTGCTTGTTCCCTGGCATCATCTCTTTCCAAATTCTTCTAAGGACATTCCCAATGGCATTCCCATGAGGTTTGATCAATGGAGGGGGAATAAAACTGCAAAAGGCAAATAAACACATCATTGGCAAAGCGTGACTAGTCACTCCTGTAAGAAAAATTATATTGGAAGAAGATGGACAAGCCAATTTTTAAACTGGAAAGCTCAAGATATTGTCAAGTTTCCTCAGCTGTAGAGAAAACTTAACAATATCCATAGACCACGGCTGTCAAACTCCCAGCCAGATGCGTTATGTGCTGGCCATGCCCATGCCCAGTTTAGCGAAGGGGAAAAAAGTCCAGATACATCACGTGACACCGCTGTGATGATGTGAGTTTGATACCCCTGCTGTAGACCAAGGCAACGTCATGAGTACATGTCAGATCAAAAGATTGAAACAATGAAAGGAATTTACCCTGCTGTTATGCCTCTGTTACAGAGGTAAAGATAGTGATGGAAATTGTTTTATGGGCTAAGTGTCTTGGATATCATGAAGGCCACCTTATGAAAAACTGTACTTATTGTACTGTGCTTTCTTTATATTCCTAGTCACTCAGAATGATCAATCAACTAAGAAATTCAGAAAGCAAAATAATAACTGGTAGTGCATTTTAATAAGCCAAACCGTAGATCCACTTTCTGTGCATCTCCCATAGTGTGAGTATACAAATCCATAGACTTCAGCTCCACTTGTACTGAATTTGAATGGCATCAGCCTGCTTGCCCATAATAATTTACTTATGTCAACAAAAGCATTGTTTGTGACAATGGTTGTTATTTGTTTTGTTTTTTACCTGATTATTAGCACACTCTTCCTTTGAAATATACTTCAACACAGTCATTATGTTCAGGTAACACAGCATTTATCATCCAGGGAATGCTTTTTTTATTGTTTAATTCTGCCAGTCAAGCAGTGAAATAGATGAATCTGAGCAGTTATTTATGAGTCAATAAAATAAAAATCAAATGTATTTTATTCATGGCAGAAATCCATAAAGCAAGTACACTAGTTTTAAGCTGTATACTTGTAATAATGTATTGCATGGCTCTACATATTTTGGAGCTCATCACCTCATAATATTTTGCAATGATTGTTCTGGGATGTTTCTTCTTGTGTTATGTTTACATCAGGGGCAGGTTTCAAAACCTGTTGCTACTGGTTCACTACTGGTTCGCTCATTGGCGTGTGTGCGTGAGCAGGTGGGTGGGTGGAGCCTCTCACCACCACCACTACCGGTTCACCCAATCCTGGGAGAACTGGTAGCAACATCCTGTTTCTTTCCCTGAAGGATCTTAAGAGCCGAGGTGGTGCAGTGGTTAGAGTGCAGTACTGCAGCTACTTCAGCTGTCTGGTAGTTCAGCAGATCAGCGGATCAAATCTCACCTGCTCAAGGTTGACTCAGCCTTCCATCCTTCCGAGGTGGGTAAAATGAGGACCCAGATTGTTGGGGGCAATATGCTATTTAGTATATTGTCTTTGGTGTAAGCCGCTCAGAGTCCTCGGAGTGTAGGCGGCATAGAAATATGACTAATAAAATAATAAAAAATAAAATAAAGATGCTATTCAGACAATTTTTAAGATGTCACCTCTCTAGTCACTGGATATTCCTATAATATAAACAGCTACATAGCTACTCCTAGTAATGTCTGAAGAAATTAAATTATGTACTTGGAACTCACAACATCCATTATCCAATGATAAATTTGAGTCTGCTTCCTTCAAACGTTGTTTGTAGCAATGTTGAAATACCAAGCACAAGGCATTTTAAAGAGCCCTCTATTGACATGCCACTGTATCATACTGTATACCATACAAACCTGTGACTCATTGGGTCATTCATTGAAAGAAAGGTAGTGTAGTCCAATGTGACCAGAATTATGATGGAATGTAGTCTGGATTCCCAAGAGGGATAGAGTGCATTGCAAAGGAGCAAGAGATAACTCAGTTCAGACAGTTTGTGTGAGAGAAAGAGGGTGAAGATGGCTTCTCCCTAACAATTCCCATAGTTAAATGCCTTGCAGATGTGCTAGCATGCTTTAGTTTGGTAAGATTCTGTCTATGGTTGAGGAACAATAAAGAAGTTGGTTCTGAAAAATCACTATATATTTCTTGGTTTCTGGAGTCTGACTAAAATAAACAATGGTTAATACATATACATACACATTATACATTACACATTACACAGTACACATTACACATTACACATATCAACGTCTTTGTCCAGCCATAAGAAGGCAGCAAAAAGGCCCACTACCCTTTCTTTTCCATTCATTTCTCTTTGCATCCAGAAACTGAGGAGAGAAACAGGAGAAAGAGCTTTTTGACACAGTAGGACAGTGATGATTCACCTCCTGCTAAAAAGTGAGTGACCTGATAATCAATGGCCAGGGACCAGGGTGTCTTGCCCCTATGTTTATGATTCCCTGCAACCTGACTTTTGAAAATTGCTTGTGCTATCAGAAGTTCAGAAATGTGACTTTTTAAAGAGAAATTGTGTGGAGGTTGCCTTTGTGATGGGACTGAAGCTTTCGAAGAAACATAGAATCACAGAACTGGAAGAGACTTTGGAGGACTTAAACTCCATCCCTAGCCCAAAGCAGGAGACCTTATACCATTCTAGACAAATGGGTGTCCAATCTTTTTTTTTGAAAACCTCCAATGATGGAGTACCCACAACTCTGGGAGGCAAGCTGTTCCATTGATTAATTGTTCTCACTGTCAGGAAATTTCTCTTTAGTTCCAATCTGGATCTCTTTTTAGTGAACTTCTACCCATTGCTTCTTATTCTTCCCTCAAATACTTTGGAGAATAAGTGAACTCCTCTTTGACTACCTCTCAAGTACCGGAAGATAGCTACCATGTGATCCCTAACCCTTCTCTTTCTTAGGCTAGATATAGCTAGTTACCTTAACTATTAGTATGGTTAACCTTTTATTATCACAGAGTTTTTCTCTGTGCTCTTTCTAGAGTCTCAGCATCTTTTTCTGTGTTGTGGCGAGCAGAAGTGGACCCATTAATCTAAGTGTGGCCTCATACTTTTCTATCAGTACTCATGAACTTGGTGCTATCCCTCTATTGCTGCTGCCTAGGACTGCATTGGTTTTTCTGGGCAGTTGTCATCCTGCTTGTCATCCTGCATTTTACCCTCAATGAATACCTTCATATAGTGATGAAATCCAATTTTTTTTTACTACCAGTTCTCTAGGTGTGGCTTGGTGGGCATGGTATGGCTTGGTGAGCTTGGCAGGGAAAGGATACTGCAAAATCTCCAATCTCAGATAAGTAGAATATTAAGCAGAATCCTGAGCACTTCTGCAGTAAAAAGATTGACTGATTGATCAATTGTTTGATTAAGTGCCAGCAAGTCACTCTTGACTCCTGGTGACCACATAGATTGACTTTCTCCATAAGAGACAACAAGAAGACAAAGTTTGAAAAATATGGTTTGTAAGGCATTAGATGTCCGTATACATTTTTCATTTTGGTACAGCAAAAAGTCAAATACAACCCCAAGAATTATTTTCAGTGTTTTTGGATTTCAAATACAATCCCATTTACTGTAATCTGGAGGACAATGGAGGAAAATAATGGAGAAGAAATAATAAATTAATATATAGGATGCAATAAGAAGAAACTGAGTGAGTTGGCAAGGAAGGAAAAGAGGCGGGGATTCAAAGGAACATTCTGCTTCCGAGTTTATCAAAGCATTTCAAAGGCTTGCTAGATATCACTTCTGATAACAGGTCATTCCAGTGAAAAAAGGCCCAACTGTTCAAATACAGTACCAACATTCATAACTATGTTCAGAAAGATTTTAACATTGTCAGGATGGCTACAAATTATATTTTAAAACAAATGAATAGGAAAATATTACTATTATTATTATTATTATTATTATTATTATTATTATTATTATTATTATTATTGGTTGCACAGTCAGCCTGTTGTTTAGAGGGAGTTTAGCATTTGTATTCCCCTATCAAACTCCTCCCAAGGACCTGGGATGGACAGATGTTGTTGTTTCATGGTGTTAACCATATCATTGCAGGATGTAAGTTGTTTGAACTAAAGCTAATTTCTGCAATTGATTGATGGTGATTCAGTTAATGCTAGTGGTGTTCAAGTCCAGATCAGTAGTGGGTTCCACTTACCTTCGTTACTGGTTTGGAATTTCTGCACACGTGCAGAGCATCTGTGATGATGTCTGGGTGGGTGGGTGGAGACTCCCTCCTCCGTCACTACTGGTTCGCCTGAACTGGGGCAAACTGGTAGAAACCCAGGTCCAGATGTTTTGAGATTCCCTCCAAAGTGCCTATTACATTTGCTTTCTTTTGCCACAGTCATTCTACTTCTATTTGCAGGTCTTTTTATTTTGTGATTTTCTCCCATTCTTTCTCTTGCACTATGCTGTCTCCAGGTACTGCCACATCCACTCCAGACTTTTTTGTCTTTCTTTTAGACAATTGTTAATTCTGGAGTGTTATGTAGCAGGTAATTGTCTGAATTTTTAAAATCCCAGAGCATGTTAGAGTCTTTATTGTCTATTATGTTTCATGTTTCATGTTTCATGTTTTATTTAATTTATATACCACCCTACTCCCAAAGGACTCAGGACGATGAACAGCCACAAGATAAAACACATAAATACAAAATTTAAAAGCAGAATAAAACCGAATTAAACAATTTGGCCATAGACAGATTTAAAACATCCCAATAATTTAAAACACATTAAAATTTACATTTTAAAAAGGGAAAAGGGAAAATTAGGCCAGGCCAGCCTGATGGAATAAAAAGGTCTTGAGAGCGCAGCGGAAGGTGCGTAGGTCCGGGATCCTCCGAATCTCCAGGGGGAAATCATTCCAGATAGTAGGTGCCCCCACAGAGAAGGCTCTCCCCCTGGGGGCTGCCAGTCGACATTGTTTGGCTGACAGCACCCGGAGGAGACCCTCTCTATGAGAGCGTACCGGCCGGTGGGAGGCTACTGGTGGCAGCAGGCGGTCCCGTAAATAACCAGGTCCTAAGCTATTACTTTGTCTATCTTGTGGGTGACCCCAATTCTGGCTCACAGGCAGATTGTATTTTGCAAGATCCAATCTGGGTCAATCACCAGGAGCAGACGTTTAGTACTTTACACTTTCGGACACAAGGTAATTTTGAAGATATTCCAATGCAACATTGTTGCTACTTTGTAATGCAGTTGTTGGTATTGAGTCTGTATGATTTTCTTGCAGCAGATAGTTAGATGGTTCACTGTTTTTTCAGCTTTTTTTTTTTTTTTTGGCAGGCAGATGCAGCATTTGCTGTCTGTTGCTGTCTTCTCAATTCAGGCATTGTATTCAGGCATTTATTAGTAAGGGATGCGGTGGCTCAGTGGCTAAGACACTGACTTGTCGATTGAAAGGTAAGCAGTTCAGCGGTTCGAATCCCTAGTGCCGCATAATGGGGTGACCTCCTGTGACTTTTCCCAGCTTCTGCCAATCTAGCAGTTCAAAAGCATGCAAAAATGCAAGTAGAAAAATAGGGACCACCTTTAGTGGGACGGTAACAGCATTCTGTGCACCTTTGGCAATTAGTCATGCCGGCCACATGACCACAGGGACGTCTTTGGACAACGCTGGCTCTTCAGCTTTGAAATGGAGATGAGTACCTAGAATCAGGAACAACTAGCACATATGTGCGAAGGGAACCTTTACCTTTACCTTATGCATTTATTCTTATGGCTTGATCTTTGAAGTCAAAATTAGCCTGTCTGTCCCTTTCTTCAATATCCTGCTCTTAGCCACTGCGACACCTTGCTATTATCTGTTTTACATGCTAGTTTTGTTATATATTGACCACATAATACTTTCCCTTGCTGTGTCTCTTTCTTATTCTTCATTTTAGTCCTTTTTTCTTTTCTTTTTTTGTAGACCAGTTTAGTCCCTTTGGTATTCAGTAAGCCTTCCTGCTTCAGTGCATTTTCAGATATTCTTCCAAAGCCTTTTTTTTTCCTTGTTCAACTATATTAGCCTTATTATTATTATTCTGTAATTTTTACAAGTCACTCTAACATTCTTTTCACAGAAATGTTTGTTCATTGAAAGAGAAATGTAAAAATTTGCTGCATGTGAGGTTGGAATCAATGCAGTCTCATCCCCAGTTCTATTTGTAGCTTCCTCATAAGAGTAATTAGCATGAAAAAAGAAAACGAACTATACAACCATCAAGCTGATCCTCCTAAATGTTTTCATTCCTCAGAATAACAGTATCCTTCTGAATAGGGGGTCTTCAATGATTGTTCAATTAAGCTAAATGCTGCAACTAACAAAACTTTTATTTTCACTCAAGAAGGCTGGATTGCAATTTAAACTTCTTCGTTATTGATTATTATGTGTTATCAAGGCAGTTGTTCTGTGAAACTGTAAAAAATTAACAGTATAAAAATTTGCCCACTTATTTCAATTGTCAACACCCCTATTATTGTGCTTTAAATAACTGCTGCAGTGTCTTCCTTCACTATCCCCTTCCTTATTTTTTTTTCTCACTTGGAATATGCTTACTCTGGATTTCTCAAGGGATCGAAATAGAAACACCAGGCACTTTCAGCAATAAAATATTGCATCAGCTCTATTTGGTGTAAAACTCTCCAAAATCTAACTGAATCAAGAAGCAAGGCAAGGGTGGAGCATTTTGACATAACAAAAGACTGCTTCATTTCAAATCAGTGGAAGAGCTGGGTGTGTGCAGAAACCGCTGGGTTTTTTTGCCAAATTGTGTTGACTGTATTTTTCGGACTATAAAATGCACCAGTGTATAAGACATGCCAAGATTTTGAATAGGGAAACAAGAAAAAAAAGTTTTTATCCTCCCCAGCCCACAGGAGCACTCTGCAAGCCTCCCAAAGCCTCTGTGCGTCCTGTTTTTGTGAAAAATGGGCCATTTTTCACAAAAACGGGACATGCGGGGCGGGGCTTCAGGAGGCCAAAAATGGCTATATTCAGTATATGAGACACACCAACATTTCCATCCTCTTTTAGGGAGGAAAAGTGCATCTTATACTCCAGAATGCAGTCATGCGAGCTATTGTGGGTGGACCTAGATACACCCACATTACACCAATTCTCCGTGAGCTGCACTGGCTCCCTATTGGTCTTCGGACGCAATTCAAGGTGTTGGTTATTACCTGTAAAGCCCTACATGGCTCAGGGCCAAGCTATCTTCGAGACCGCCTTCTACCACATAGCTCCCATTGACCGGTAAGATCCCACAGTGTTTGTGTCCTCCGGGTCCCATCAGCTAAAAAATGTTGGTTGGTGGGCTCGTGGCGGAGGGCCTTCTCTGTGGCTGCCCCGGCTCTCTGGAACCAATTACCTCCTGAGGTCTGGATCACCCCCACCCTATTGGCCTTCTGGAAAGCAGTGATCTCCAGCAGGTCTGGAGCCATTGATCTCACTATGGCGATCTTGTGAGACCCAGCCATGGAATGGAGTGTATGGGTTTTTAATGTTCTTTAAAAAAAATGTACGGGATATTGTTCGCATTTTTTTTTTTTTTTGCTGTAAGCCACCCAGAGTCCCTAGGGAGTTAGGCAGCATAGAAATGTGACAAACAAACAAACAAACAAACAAACAAACAAACAAACGAATGAATGAATAGTATGTTAATTGTTTGCTTGTTAAATTTACATAGTTGCTTCTATCACTTCTGTGACTCTGTAAAGAATAACTGGAAAAATAAACTTAATTTTGAACTGGAGCAAAATGAGAGGTGACTCTTGAGGTGGCCCTTTGTGACATCTGGGATCTGAGAGGACATATCCTTAAGGCAAGGAAAACTTCATGGAGAAGGATCATGAGAACCTGTCCCTTTCATATAGTATCTGCAGGCAGATAGGAATTCTTCCTGCCCAGGGTTTTTTTTTTTTTTTTTTTTTTTTTTTTGATCTTCAGTATTCAGACAACTTGCAACATCTCTACATAGAAAATAGAGCAGTCTCATGTCTTCCAACTGCTGGTTATAACTGCTGGTCCAGGAAAAGAGCCTGCTCTGCTATGGCTCCTGCCTTTTTTCTTTTTTAAAAAATGATTTATATGCCGCCCTTCTCCGGAGACTCAGGGTGGCTTACAATGCATTAAGCAATAGCCTTCATACTTTTGTATATTTATACAAAGTCAGCTTATTGCCCCCACAATCTAGGTCCTCATTTTACCTACCTTAGAAAGGATGGAAGGCTGAGTCAGCCTTGAGCCTGGTGGGATTTGAACTTGCAGTAATTGCAGGCAGCTGGAAACTTAAGTGCTACTTTTAAGAGCATTTAGTCCACTGCGCCACCAGGCCCTTTTGGAACATCTTACCCCCTGGAGGGGGGTACTCCCCTTACCCCTCTGACTTTTTGTAAGAGGCTTAAGACCTGGCTCTGCCAGATAGCTTGGGGACCCAATGTGGGAGCTTCACACTGGAAGTGGCTGACTAATTAAAAGCTAAATCTGCCTCTCCCCACCCCCCATTGTATGCAGCTTCCTCCTTTTCCATTTTGCATTAATAATTTTATATTATCTGCTTTCTTATTTTATATATGACATTTTTAATTAACTTTTTAAACTTTTTAAATGTTTTTATGCTATAAGCAACCCAGAGTTGTTTGACATGAGATGTGCAGTAAATAAATAAATAAATATAATTTGTCTACCATAAAATAAATAAATAAATTCAGACCCAAAGAAGTCTTCTTCAGAGTTCTTCTGAAAGCAATAGTTGGAAGGTTTTGACCAGAGGAATTTCCTTTGGGGTCACATATGAGTCCTCCTTTTATTTGAAATAAAAATAATATATTATTCTGAAAAATATTAAAGTAAACTAAGGCATACCAGAAATTCTTAAAAGCATTCTGATAGCGGTGTTAGTTCAGTTGAATATTTAAATGTCTCAAAATACCGGTTACTTAAGCATATTTTGTGTTGGTCTACACTTTCTGTATTTGACCAAGGGCTATGCTAACTAAAACATATAGATTGTGCAGTGTTAAACATTGTGAAGATACTAAGAGTAGCTGTGCTCCTCATAGCTGATTATTTTACATAGCAATAATATGCTGATTTCATAGAATTGTTTTCATACATACTGAATGAATGTGTGAGAAATATTGGTATATATATATATTTATTTTGTTTGCTGTAAATCGTGTAGAACTAATGAAGTAATAAAATACCTTTAGACAGTAAAAGCATCTAAATGAGCAAAAGAGTCTGGGAAAGGAATCACATATGCCTAAGGGATTAATAACAGATATCAGTATGCTTGAGGGAACACACTGGCCAATTCTCCAGAAAGGGATTTTTTATATATATTTTGATGATTTTCCTTCATTAGTTGTGCAGCCACTTTTAATTAATGAGAAAAATAGTATAAGAATGAAGGCTTAATCACTAAGATCATTGGCTTGCATTAAACTATGCCATTTAAGAGAGTTAGAGAATTAACAATGAATGCAAATGCTTTTTCATTTGACATGAATTCTTTTTGTCAAATCATTTGTTTTGAATATTCACTCTCTGCCCACCCACCCCCAAATCATATGCCCCCTTTGTTTTGCATTCTGGCAACTATGCAGTGCCTCCCGATATACCACGAACCCCTTTTTAAAACTGGTTATCTATCAGTGCACTGTAGTTCATCACATATGATGTTCCAGTAGAATTTTTCCTGGTCATGGACTATCAGGGAGGCATTATAAAGCATCTAGGCTAGAATATATGATGCTGTGATTCCTCGGACCAGTGTGAATGGCGATATCAACAGCACTTAGACTTACAATATATACCGCTTCATAGTGCTTTACAGCCCTCTCTAAGCAGTTTACAGAGTCAGCATATTGCCCCCAACAACCTGGATCTTCATTTTACCCATCTCGGAAGGATGGAAGGCTGAGTCAACCTTGAGCTTGGTGAGTGCCAAACTGCTGGCAGCCGGTGATCAGCAGAAGTAGCCTGCAGTACTGCACTCTAACCACTGCACCACCGCAGCTCTTTACAAAATGCTTTACAAAATCTAAAATCCATGAAGTGTTTTTTTAGAAGTGACTTTTCATATTCCTTCTTAGTCAAGTCAGTACATTCTATAGTATTTCCAGTCTAATCTATGGCTTTGAGATTTTTTTATGGCTTTGAGATCTTCTATCCAAGTGCTAACCGGGCCAATCCTTTTTTGCTTTTTCAAAAGGCTGTTGTGACTTTAAGATAGCATCTCTCCATAAAGAAACATTTTATTATTATTTTTTTTGCCGTTGCTTATCTAACCTGTCTCTTTTCTTTCCTCAAACAACCTTACACAAACCCTGTAAAGTAGATTAGGCTTAAAGGTGGTAACTCTTCAGTGTCTGAAAGTGAATTCTGTCACTGCAGTGTAAAACAATAAGATTCACATCTTTAAAGCCAAAGCTTAATATTGTGTCACAGAATGTAGTGTATGTTCTACAGTCATACAAATCATATTTCATTTGTTTCATCTTGACTTGCCATAATTACTAGGATATTCTTGTCATTATCTCTTTTTATTAATTTGTTCTTCACTTGTATGTACTTGAAATATTTTGGTCAGGAAGGCAACTATTGGTCATTACACAAACATAATGCTACATTTCTTTACAATTTTGTTTGCTCAGCCATCTCTCCTTTACAATCGCCTCCAGGCAGAACTTGTCAAGTTTTCACTTTAATTTTAAGATTTTTATGAAAGATCACCTTAATTATAAGTTTCTTGGCACAGCATTTATGTTGTCATTCTATATGAGTGATGTGTATTTCCAATATGTTACCAATGCCAAAATATATTTTCAAAAGTTTACTCTTTAGAGAATGAAAATATGAAATATTACTACAAGTGAAGCAATTTCAAAGTTTATTTTTAAGGACAAGGATGATCATCTGTTCCATCATGCCAGTGTTTTCATTTCTACCAGAAATAGTGCAGAATTTAACTCTGTTTTCATCATTTTATTTATATTAATTTACATGCAAATTTTCCTAATACGCCTTTCCTTTCCTTTCCTTTCCTTTCCTTTCCTTTCCTTTCCTTTCCCTTCCTTTCCTCTCTTCTCCCTCTCCCTTTCCCCTCCCCTCCTCTCTTCCCTCTCCTACTTTCAATAATCCTGTCTCAAAGTTTGCAATGGCCTTATAGATACAGCATGGTACTTAGAGGGCTGCAGAAAGAAACTTACATGGACAAATTCTAGGGGGATAAAACTGGGAAAGCTATATACTATACAGGAGCTGAGCTAAAAGCTTTATTTCATATCATCTGAGTGCTGCTGGTATATATTGACAATCTCTTGATCTTAAAAACATGAGGAGAACAAAGGAGTTCCTCTGTACAATCAGTATGACATGATCAATGTAGATCTTTCTAGATCTGGAGGCATAGAGAACCATCACAAATTATTAAATGTGCAAGACCTGTTAAATTCTGGGTCAAGTATGTGATGGACTTCAGTTAAACTTAGTGGAATGATATTCATCTTTGACACAAAGCACTGAAATTCTAATTTATTCAAAAAGGATATCCAAAAGAAGGGTTGGGAGATATTGAGTACTACACTGTACTCAAAGAAAAGAGAAGAGAAGAGAAGAGAAGAGAAGAGAAGAGAAGAGAAGAGAAGAAAAGAAAAAAGAAAAACATACATGTGCATACAAATTCAAGAATCAAAGCATGAACATTTTTTTGAAAATATGTAACAAAGAATAAAGGAAAGGTAAAACAAAAAATAATTGTGGGAAATTATTCTAGACTACTTTAGTTAGAAGAAAATATGGATGAATTCTCACTATTTCAGATGACCGGTTTGACCAGTCCTAAAAAGGACATATGTTAATCATAATGTGTGATTTCCACTACCCTGACATCTGCTGAGAATTTAACTGCAAAGACTCAGAGAGCTAATAAATTCTTGCCTTCTCTTGCTAACAACTTCATTTGTCACAAAGAGGAGGAAAGAACTGTCCTGGATCTAATTCTCACCAACAGGATAGTGACAATTTTATTATTATTATGGCCAGAAATCAGTAAAACAGACCAAAGAATCATAGAGACATCAACAGAAAGGAATTAGCTGAAGAAGTGAGGATAACTGGTATATTGTAGGAAAGTGATCATGTTATTCTTGAATTTATGACAGAGAAGGAAGATATTAGATTAGATACTAGATTTCAGAATAAGGGTTTTTAATGAACTCCAGTTAAACATGGTCAGATATAGGGCTTTAGATTCTCACAAACAAATGTATCCATAAAGGAAAGGGAATCCTACAAAATGAGAAATATGAAATGCAGTCACAAGTCTTTCTTAACAAAAAGAGAACAAGTGAGAAATTGAACAATGAACATGTGGCTATGCACAGAGTTATCTCAATAGCTAAATAAAAAGGGACCAGCTTTATAAAATGATCTTGTATAAAACAGATGGTCATACAGTTTTCAAAATAAATAAAATATACCCTTCTGATATAGTCCATATATACCTTCCTATAAATGAGTGCCAGTTCCTAAAATTAATACATTGTAGTAATCTACAGTTTAATGGTCTATGAGTTCAATTCCCAGTGGAGGCTTTGAGCCCTATATACAATAACATCTCCCTATATATGTCGGATAGTAGGTTGAAACTGGTCACATACTGCCTCCTGGTGATCAATACCTAAATATTCCAGGAAAATGTCATAGACATAATGTATCTGGACATCTGCAACACTTTCAATAGTCAGTTATGAAATTGTCCTTAATAAAATGATAAAAAGAAGTAGATACTACTGTCAGATGAATACACAATAGGCTGAATGATCACTCTCAAGGGTGCTCATTAACAGCTCCCATTTTGTTCTAAATATTGAGCATAGTGTATAGTCTTAGGCCTTCTGCTGTTCATTTTTTTTTAATCAATGATTTGGATAAAGGAGTTGAAGAGACACTAATGAGTTTGCAAATGAGACAGAACTGGGAGGGGAGGCCAATACTTTAGGACTTTTAAAAACTTTTCTCACTCCTCTAAATAGAATTAGCTAGTGGAAGAATGTGATTTAGCAGAGAAAAATGTCAAATGCTTCATCTGAATAGGAAAAAATTACAGACACAAGAATAAAATGGGAAAGATCTTACATAATACATATCAAAAAGGATCTAGGAATCCTTGTCAACTGCAAGTTTAGCATGAGCTAGCAGTGTGATAGAACTGCTACAAAAGTAAATGCTGTCTTAGAGTTCATTAACAGGACAATATCACAAAAAAAATATATTTTTCCATTCCATTCTGCCCTGATCAGAATTCATAGTTTAAACAGGACAGAGACAGAGCAGATTGCATTTGAGACAAACTATCAAGATGGACAGAGATCTGGAAATATGTCTATAAGACATAAAGTCTATAGAGATTCTCAGTCATCCAGGTCATGGTTTTCCCAGAGGTGCTTTTTCAGGAAGCAACTGGACTTTCTTGTTTTTTCTTTTGAAGACATTTTGCTTCTCATCCAAGAAGCTTCTGCAGCGCCGAAGAATAGTGGGTATATGGGGGGTGGGGGGTTTGTTAGTGGGGAATGGAAGGATTTATATTCCTTGCAGATGTTCTGTCCCCGTCTCTCTCTCTCTCTCACACACACACACTCAAACAGTCAGCTGTGGGTTAAAGAATAGCTCAAACAAACATTGTCCATTATCAGGAACTTGGCAGCAGCACGAGAACCGACTGCCAAGTGCTTTACTACAAGAAGGAGGGGTTGTGCCTCCACCAGATAACATACACAAATACACACTGATTTGGAAACAGTCCAGCTCAAAAGCCTTCAACAGATTTAGGCGTTGCACAAAGTGACTTTCAGAAATTAGCTTTGTCCGTCACAGAGTTTGAATGGCCACCACACTCCCTTTTATAGCCTGTGGGGTGTGGTCCAGTGACTCAGCTTAATCCCTGGCATGCCTCCTCATCTGCTGCGAACGTTTATCTCGCCGACACTGGTGTGGATCCAGCCACGACTTATCACCCTCGTTCTCACTCTGATCGGAGACACCTGGCTCCTGGCCAATCTCTTCTCCTTCGGCAGACACCTGAGGAATTGCCAGAGAAGAGGGGCCTGGAGAGGGAGGCTTGGCCAGCTCCTCTCCTTCATGTTCGGAGTCTTCTTCCTCTGATACGATGGGCTCGGGGGTCGGAGCCACAACAGCAGACAGCTGCTCATTTGCATCCTTTTAGAGGGTTATTGAAGCACTAGGAGGTTTATCTGTGTCCTTGGGGTCACTTGAGTAGGGGATAAACACCCTTTGAATAATGTGGGAGTAGGAATGGGTTTCCAGAGAAAAATTGCAGACAACAGGAACCAGGAGCACTACTCAGGTGACCCTGAGGACACAGATAAACCTCAAGTTTTTTTAAAAAAAAATTGGTTTATATGCCGCCCTTGTCCGGAGACTCAGGGCGGCTTACAGTGCATTAAGCAATAGCCTTCATACTTTTGTATATTTATACAAAGTCAGCTTATTGCCCCCACAACCTGGGTCCTCATTTCACCTACCTTAGAAAGGATGGAAGGCTGAGTCAACCTTGAGCCTGGTGGAATTTGAACTTGCAGTAATTGCAAGCAGCTGATCTTAATAACAGTGAATTAGTCCACTGCGCCACCAGGACTCTTTTGTGCTTCAGTGACCCTCTAAAAGGATGCAAATGATCAGCTGTCTGCAAGCAATATAAATCCTTCCATTCCCCACTATCATGTCAGAGCTGAAGAAGCTTCTTGGATGAGAAGCGAAACATCTTCAAAGAAAAAACAAGAAAGTTCAGTTGCCTCCTGAAAAAAACCACCTCTAGGGACATTATGAGACACAGTTAGTCTTGGTAAGTTTACCGCACAGAAAAGATGACTGAAAGAAGATAGGAAAGTCTTAAAATATCTTAAGGACTATCCTATGAAAGATGAAATGGATTCATTTACCTGTTGCTCCACAGGGTAGGACCAGAATCATTGAGATAAAGCTACTAATTCAAATTAAAAGTTAGCAAGAGCATCCTGATGGTACAAGCAAGGAAATAGGCTAGCACATGATATGGAGATCTCTCCTTCTCTAGAGGTCTTAAAACAGAGGCTGGGTAGTCATTTGTCATAGCTGCTTTAATGTATCCTGCACTCAGAATTGGATCAGATTATTTTTAAGATCCCTTCCAGGTCTATAGTCCTGTGAACTATTCTAGACAGCATCAGGAAAATGTCTTGCATTTTGTCCTGCTCTATAGAGAAGCCTTTCTCTCTCTAGGTTTCAGCAGTGATAATGCAGATCCTCCAAATATCATTATAAAATTGAATACCTATAGTGTTTCAAATTTGGACCACAGGCATTCAGAGCTTTCCAGATTGGCATCAATATTTGAATAATATTTGGGAAATAAACAGCAGGACAACACTCGGATCAAACCGAGCATGGCTTGGTGGGCGTGGCATGGTGGGTGTGGCATGACATTGAGTGGGGATGGTGTGGCTTTGTGGGCGTGGCTTGGTGGGCGTGGCAGGGGAAGGATACTGCAAAATCCCCATTCTCTCCCCACTCCTGGGGGAAGGATATTGCAAAATCTCTATTCCAACCCCATTCTGGGGCCAGCCAGGGGTGGTATTTGCCAGTTCTCCAAACTACTCAAAATTTTTGCTACCAGTTCTCCAAACTGCTCAAAATGTCTGCTACCAGTTCTCCAGAATATGTCAGAACCTGTTGGATTTCACCCCTGGATCAAACCATCTTATCACAAAGTTGAATGGGTTAACCAAAGATTATGACGAAGTCATCTCAATAAAGCTAACATTTCAGAGAATAAATTACCACCTCCCCCCCCATATACCTGTGATTTTTATCTATTTCTGATTATAAGTGAGAATGAATGGACACATATATAGATGATATTAGACTGCACCACACATTCTCATTCATGGTAACAGAGACCTGAATGTCCTTTTAGTCTTATTTCTCCAATGCAGAACTCTGCTGTGTACAGTAATTTCCTACCACCAAATGTGAATTGTAAACTTTGAATAACTCAAGAAAAGCATGAGAAAAGGTGGATATTAAGGCTGTAAAAACAAGTGTTTCCTATTCTACAGTATTATAAGTTTTGTACCCCAAAGGCAGGAGCAACAGTTCTTCTAAATGTAATTGAGTTTTTAAAGGTTTCCCTAAAGTTCAGCATGGATTTAAGATGAAGAAATTCAAGCCTGTATGGCTATAAATAAAATATGTTCTTTAATGTTTGAAGCAAGCACATTTTTTTCTTGTCAGCAGAAAAAAATGATCATCATTCGAAGAAAATGAAATATGACTGATAAGTTCAAACTAGTTTCATCCAAGTTATGCTGTTTTATCATAAGTCAAAGCCATTATTATATTTCCTTGGCTCCTCGCTTTTATTTGAAGTTATCTAGCAAAGATTAAGCTGTTTCAATTAGAAACTCTGCTTGGGAATGAGAGTCAAAGCTTAAGTTTCCTTTCAGTCTTTGTAATTCTCCTGCTTTTCATCCAAAGAATATTAAAGAATTGTGTGCTTTAAACATACACACACACACATACAACCCAGCATAATGTCATCTGAAATGAAGGATATAAAGTAGAGAATAAAAATTTTAAAATGCGCTCAGTGTGTTCAAATGAAGAAAGAATTTGCAAAAAAATAAAACCCAGGAAGTAATGGGTTGTTGAACAGATAATCCCTGTAATTAGCATTTCAGGAGAAACCACATATTATCACAGTAACTTATCTCACTATATAAGTCTCTGACCTCCAGGTTGTAATTGAGTAGAAAGCCTTGGATTGACTTCAGTTTTATTTAAAAAAGGAACTGTCAGGAAAAAAATTCATGAGAATTTCAGCTATTATAATTGCTGCTGTATTTCTGTTATCCACATCAAGCCACTTTCTCCAGATAAGTTGCTCCTAGCATCCCCATCAACCATACTACTTGATATTGCTGATAGATACAATTCAGTAATGTACAGGACACCATCTCATCTCCATCATCTCCATCATCTTGTCTCCATCAAGAATTTTAACAATGCTCTGACTTTGAATGCTCGTTTGCATGAGCCGGATCAGGAGTAACAAAAATTAGGACTCCCCTGTAAATTACTGATGTCTTTTCAGTGGATCTTGCTCTAATCTTTGAGAAGCTTCACCTTAATACAAATAATAAAGTTTTTGTTGAAACAGTAAGAAACTACATAGAGCGGATCATGAAATAACAGAGCAACTACTGATAGAATCACTACCAGGACAGAGATATTTATTCTTTACCCCCCTAATATGTTTTAGAATTTAGGAGTTTAAGTATTTGGCAAATTTCTTTAGTTTTAAAGTTAAGAGGGGAGTGTAAGATAATTGATCTACTTATGAAATTTATATCCTATCTTTCTCCCAGAGTCCAAAGCAGTATATACAGTTCTCCATTTCGTGGCAAGAACTTCCATGTTTCATTTTTGCTTTCTGATCCCTCCAAAATTGCTTTAAACCAGACTGCCATTGTCTTCCCCTTTGCTGACCTCAAAAGGCTAGGAACAAACAGAGATCACCATATGTAAAGAGGTATCAAGAGTTGAATGCAAAATAACAATAATACCAACAGCCCTCTGCCCACTGAATTGCAACAGATTTTGAAAATACAAAAATCTCCTTCCCCTCCACTCACTCAGAATGGAATAAATTACTTTTCTTCCCACTTCCATATTTTCAGTAGAATTTGTGCCTATTTGCCCTAAAATTCAAACATGTCGAAAGAAAGAGCTGAAAAGCTATCGAACCATCTCTCCTTCATGGTGTTCAAGAGCCCTTTTCATCTGTGGTAAAAAATGAGAGCTCATCAAGTTTTTTTGGAAGCGTTTCCATATTGTTCTATGTTGCTGTATTGATTGAAATGGAGAATAGGAGATAGATACTAAACAATGCTAGGAACAACATTCCAGGAAGAAGAAATGGAAAGTCCATAGCACAGGAAGAAAGAGATTAATGGTTGCCTTGAATCGAGAAACCAAGAGCAGGTGAGGCCACAGTTCCATATCAAGCAGAAAATAGTTCCATGGTTGGCTTTGCACAGCTTCAATGCTTCAAAGAAAATGTCAGTTTTGCTTCAATGGCAAACAGAGGGCAGCAGAAAATGGACTCCAAGTGACTTAAAGTCCAGTGTCAGCACAGATCTAGATGGAGCTAATTCTAAAGTGATACAAAGGAGGTACTGAGGAGATGCTATAAATCAAATCTTTATTTCCCTATTCATCATAGACCAACATTTTAGTCTGTGACTAAGATTCTCATCTGAGGAATTATTTATGTTAGGGAAGTAATAATAATAAAAATCACAGCATGACAATAGTCCACTGGTATCATGGTAAATTCAATTTTACCATAATGTTAAGAAAATTAAGAAGAGTAAGGTAGTTCTCTCATTCCATGCATGAAGGGAAGAAGATGTGTAACTGTTATAATTATTCAGTCATTTTCTTTTAATTCCAACAGACCCCGTCATCACTTCTTCTGGCATTCTGATCCTTCATAGTGGCAACCCATACTGTTCACTTAATCAGAGACTTACTGACCTCAAGTAGACAAGACATAAAGAAGGCAGCTGCCCCCAGGCCACAGATTTTTCAGCATAGCAGTGTGCCTGCTTATGAGGTTTTACTGCATTATCTGATAGACAATGAACAAACAGGATAGTGAGCAAACAGGGTGTGCCATGCACATAGGAGGTAATTCATGCCATCTACTAAAAGCCTACTGCCTTCCAAGTAGAATATTGTCTCATTGCCAGCATTGATATAAGAATTATTTGCCAATTTAAATATAGAAATGAAAGGAGAAGTGCCACCTTGTCCTTTGGTCAGGCAAAAACAAAATATTTGGGTCAGATTTTATTAGTAGAACTGAGTTCACAGTGACCAACACAATGTTCAAAGTATTCTGTGTTGGGTTGTACAGAGGTCAAAGCTCATAAGATTCTCAGAAACTGAACTGAACATTTTTCTTTTAAATCTTTTCCCACTAAAAGAGAGAAAGCAACTCTTATAGTATATATGCAGCACAAAACCCTACATAGCAAGGACCCTATGCATATTTCCCTATATTTCTTGATTGCTGCTAAGGACTATCTTGATCACTTGCATTTTGAAAAGCTATCAATATACACTCATTCTATGAACTGAATTTGCTATGCTGCTGATTTGGATGGTCACTTTTGATTCTGTTAATTCATAAGTCCATTCAGTCCCATTTCCCACCCAAAAAGACAAATTTTATGACTAGAATTGTTTTATCTATATGTGTATGTAGATGAAAGCTCAATTCATCTATTAAATTTCAATTATTGTGAAATTATTATTATTATTAAATCAATTCCTCATCCCTGTTTTGAGATTATCTTGCTCAAATCACAATAAAGTAATATTTTGATAGAAAGTAGGTTTCAATAAAATATCTATGGAGATTCTCAATCATCCAGGTCATGGTTGTCCCAAAGCGGATTTTCAAAAGGCAGATGAACATAATTGGTTTTTCCCTTGAAAAAAAAAATGCTTCTCATCCAAGAAAAAGCTTCAGTTCAGAACTGAAGAAGCTTCTTAGATGACAATGAAATGTTTGCAGGGAAAAAAATCAAGAAAGTCAAGTTTCCTTTTGAAAAGCATCTTTGGGTTTCAATAAAATATACTTTTAAGATAGTACTATTTATTTGAGTGAAAGCCAGAGAGACAGGGATTAATTAAAATATTTAATATGCCAATAATGTTGGTGAGCCCAATATTATAATGGATAGTTCACAATAGAGAAAGCCCTATTGTTAACTTTACTTGTTGTTGGCCAATGAGCTGGCTCTCTAGAATAATTCTAAAACATGAGTAACTGTTTTAGTCTCACATAACTGATCCCAAATATTAGGGCTTGCAGCAGAAATCACTTGGTTTTTGAAACATAAAACCAACCAATCAGAAAACATAGGATTTCGTGAAATATGTTCTGATCTACTTACTAGAATGAGCACACTATCTCAGTTCGATCTCCCAAGGAATAGCCGCCTTAGCTATATTCAGGTTTTTCTGTAATAAAGGCATGGATAAGTGAGACTGGATTTATTTTCCTAAAAAGAAACACCATTGATATACTAGCTAAATAATTAAATGGCCTTTTCTTTTCTTTCTTTTTTTACTTTTCACATATCCTTTGATCAAAAGGACATTAAAATTACTTTTTTCCCCCAAAGAGAAGAACATGTTGATGAAATTATCATGGGTGGTAAGATATGAAGTACAGGAGTGGAGTGGGGTGGAGTGAGTGGCCTGTCCTTCACTGCACAACTGTATCATCTTTCAGAGGTTACCAGTTTCCCTGGCTCCCAATAGATTAATTAAATTTTAAGAAAATATATTATAAGAAAACTTCTTCCTTCAGACATCCTGACATCTAATGGGGCAACCAGCAAGTCATGCACAGTCATGTGTTCTTGTAGCAATAAATTAAACTTGCAAATGCCACCTGCAGCCAGAAAACAAACTAGGAAAAAAAATACTTCCAAAGTTTATTTCACAGAGGAAGCAATCATTCAGGAAACTAGAGCAGAGGGGGTTTTTTGGACAGGTCATTCATAAAAGATCCTTTTCATAATGGTTACCATCTGATCTTCCAAAAATAGATTCTAAAGCTATGAAATTGATTCCAGAAGGGAAGTGTAACTTCATCCATTATTAATGGATCAAAAAATACCAGTAGAAGAATAACAAATATTGTAAATGGAGTTCAATACAGTAACATCTGGATCATTTAAATGAGTTGAACACCTATTTATTGCTTACAGAGCACCAAAACTTGTATAAATCATTTCTGACAATGACCATATTACGATTTCCCCCCCTTCCTATTAATGGCAGCGGGAGTTGTCATTCAAGTCTGCTGTTTAAAAAATGGCTGTTGTTGAAAAGAAAATGAAAGGAAGATGAAGTACAAATGACTGTAGACACAAAAATAGAGATATCTCTGAAAACTATTTAGAGACTTTACTGTATTGCTTGAGAGGCCTGCTAAAGAGTAAGAAGAACATCTGTGTATGCATTTGAGTGCTTCTATATGTGATGGTGGTTGGTGTGGGGAAGGGATAATGGTTAGATTTTAACATAGCAGGTGAAGATGCGTTAATATATAAAGTAAATAGATTTTTTAAGAACAATTATGCATACAAACAAGTAATCCTCGACTTACAACCACAATTGAGCCCAAAATTTCTGTCAAATGAAACATTTGTTGAGTTTTGTCCCATTTTATGACCTTTCTTGCCACATTTGTTAAGTGAATCACTGCAATTGATAAGTTAGTAACGCGGTTTTTGAGTGAATCTGGCTTGTCCATTGAGTTTGTTTGTCAAAAGGTTGCAAAAGGGGATCACATGACACTGCAACTATCATAAATGTGAGTCAGTTACCAAGCATCTGTATTTTGATCAGATGATCATGTGGATGCTACATAAGTGTGAAAAATGGTCATAAGTCACTTTTTCAGTGCCATTGTAACTTTGAACAGTCACTAAATAAACTGTTGTAAGTCAAGGAGTACTTGCATTTGTTATAGACAAATTTCCAGAATGGGTTTCAACTTGAGGTATATGACTTCATCTACTGTATTGATAAGCTGAGGTGAAGCTAGATACTGAACATATTTTTTGTCTATCATCCATCCATCCATCCACCCATCCATCCCTCTTTTATTTCCTATCATCTTCCTTTCAGGAAAATGTGGAAAGTATCCTTTTAAAATGTTGAATAGAATGTTAGAAAGAAACATGTTTTTGCTATACTTCCTGTTATGAATATTTAAACCAATTTTATCTCATAAAATTGTAGGCTAATATTTACATGAAATTCCAGCATTGTTGCCATTAATTAATCAGTTAATCAACTAATTCATTCCTTCATTTAACCCTGTACATATTCACCTTAGAATTAGTAGCAAATGGACTTAACTCAGAGTTGACATGTATGAGATTGCACTGTAACAGTTCACAACAGAGGTAGAAAACACATACTGTTTCAACGTGTAAATTGCTTTCACGGGGTACATAGATTAAATAAACCTCCGATGTCAATAGATCAATGAAATAAAAATATTTGTTACATAAATGCCAGACTTAGTCTTGGAGAGACAGAGAAAAAAGGCTAACATAGCAAATAATGGTCTGGATAACTCAGCTGCTGGAGAGGGCTGCTGGTAAATGGGACCTATGTGAAACACACATTTGCATTCAAGCCAATGCTCCAAGTGCATAATCAAGTACTGTATGCAGCCAAATGAGTCTGTTGTCTTGCAGTAATGAATATCTACATCCATCCTAAGAGTTAATGAGGAATAAATGACTTATTATCAGTGAATGGCAGTTATCTAAATAGCTGTGTAACAAAAACAGAATATTAAAGTGTGGAGCTAAAATAGATCTTAAATGATAATGAACTTACTGAAATTATTAATTATTTTAAAAGCCTCTTATAAGGTTTACTGCTTTGGGATGAATTCAGCACTTTGCTCGCTCAAGCTCTCTTGTCCATTTGCAACATGAGCTAGCAAATTATTTTATCAAAATTAATTCCACTAGCTGTAAAGAAAGTACTCAAGCTTAAGACAAAAAAAACAGCTGACATATATTTAGGCCAGACACTTGACTGAGTCCAAAAGCTGATTTCCAGTCCTGCAGAGATGATAGGACTTTACATTTGAATATCTTTGGGTTGTTTTTCTTAACTATGGAAATAGATGGAGCCACAAAATATATGATGCTAAAGAGATATGGCTTGTACTGGAAGTTTCAGTTAAAAGATTTTATTTGAAATATTTAAAAAGATCATTCTGTGGTCTTGGAAAATTCACTGCTAAGGCAAATAGGATTAGACTTGGTGAGTCCGTGATTTGTTTTTCTACAGAAAAAAAATTTTTTTTTTCTGTACATAAAAAATCTGGTGTTGTACTTCTTAATATCATTAATAGTAAAAAGGATGGGAAAAAAATGACCATTTGGTCAGTGGCTGCAGAAAAATTTCACAAATTGAGTACAAGCAGTGTCTCGTATAGTCAAGGCTATGGTTTTCCCAGTTGCAATATATGGCTGTGAAAGTTGGACCACAAGAAAGGCTGAGTGCCAAAGAATTGAGGCCTTTGAACTACGATGCTGGAGAAGACTCCTGCGAGTCCCTTGGATTGCAAGGCAATTAAACTGGTCAGTCCTAGAGGAGATCAACCCTGACAGCTCTTTAGAAGGCCAGATCCTGAAGATGAAACTCAAATGTTTTGGCCACCTAATGAGAAGGAAGGACTCACTGGAGAAGAGCCTAATGCTGGGAAAGATTGAGGGCAAAAGAAGAAGGGAGACAGAAAACGAGATGGCTGGATGGAGTCACTGAAGCAATAGGCATGAGCTTAAATGGACTCCAGATGATGGCAGTGGACAGGAAGGCCTGGAAGAATGTTGTCCATGGAGTTGTGATGGGTCAGATATGACTTTGCAACTAACAACAACAACAAGTGTCTTGACTGACTTGCTAGAATTATTTTTTAGAAACTTCCGTAAAGGTTTGACTGTAGCATTGTATAGGGACTATCAAGTTGCAAAAGTTTTGGAGAATGAGCAGATTAAGATCTTATGTGAGTTTAAAATCCAAGCAAACAGGCATCTTGTTTGTAACATACCAGATATAACTATTACTGAAAAGAAGAAAATCTGGTTATTGTAATAACAACCAACAATCATGGGTAACATACAAAATAATAAAACTACAAAAGTTTTCCCCTTCCCATGATGCTTGTGGGAAGAGCCAGTGGTGGGTTTCTACTGGTTTGCCTCGGTTTAGGAGAAATGGTAGTGGCAGCGGTGGGAGGCTTTACCCACCCACCTGGATGTCATCACAGATGGTCTGTGCATGCACAGAAGGTCCTGCGCATGTGCAGAAGCACCGTGCATGAGCAAAGTGAATGCAGATGCGTGCTCCTGGTTCCGAACCGGTAGTAAAGTTAAGAGGAAGCCACTACTGGGAAGAGCCATCTCTCTGGAAGGCAAGGAGAGTGAGACCTACCAAAGCTGAGGGCAGGGGCAGCTACAAGAAAGGTGTGGTAGAGAAAATACAACACATCAATGATAAATGATGCTACTACTAGATTAGCCAATGGCATCACTGTTGTCCAGGGGAGGCCTGAGAAGGCTCCTTTCATGTCCCTGGTATTTTCCCACTGAAGTGTAAATGAATGATGCTTAAAAAGTATGAAAAGTAGAGGAAAAATTGGTGAGGAATCCTAGCCAGCTACTGAAGGAAAGTCACTAAATGTGTCTGTTCTTACTTAGTAACAGTAACAGAGTTGGAAGGGACCTTGGAGGTCATCTAGTCCAACCCCCTGCTCATGCAGGAGACCTGTACTAGGGATTTGAACTGCCGAATTGCCAACTTTATTGTAGAATATGGATGGAAGATGACAGCACAACTGCACAGGAATCCATTTTGCAAAGTCCTTGAAAATTGCATAGATTCCTAGTAGTACCATTTGCAGGAGATGGAAGGAATTCTCAGAGCTTTTCTTTGTGTAGAAGAGAGGATGGGAGTGGGAGTCCTCACAGGTGTTTTTCACTCCAGGTTGACCTCTCCTTCCTCCTTCAAGGGGTAAAGATTTATGGTCACATAGGCCTGGCTCCTCATGTATGTTCATGGCCAAGAATAGCCCGATTCCAAAGTGACCTTGGTAGTGTTCATAAACAAGTCAGCTAAAAAAACCCAGCAATACTTATAGACATTGCAGGGCAGGAGAAGAAAGAGGCAAAAGAAAATAAGTATTTCAAAGCACAGAACTGAGAAATCTTTAAAAGCTGAAAATGAATCATCTGAAATATGCAGTAATACATGATATCTTTCTATTTTGGAATGGAGAATTACATCACCAAATGTTGAAGAGTAGTTAAGTTTTAATTAGCATATTGATTTGCCAGTTGAGAATAAGGGAAAATGTGCATGAAAGTGCAGAATGGCTACATTTGTCCTTCTGTCCTTACTTGTACTCTCTGGAGTGTATTATGGGAGGTGATTGCACAACTACATTGGGATCCATTTTGCAGCGTCCTTGAAAACCTCATAGGTTTCATGATGCTAGCAATTTCAGGGATTCTTTTTCCTCTCAAATTACTGTTCTGCTTTAGTGTTTCTTCTTACCATTTATTCATTTACACAATTTTGGCGCAGCCATTCCTTTGGCCCCTTTAGGCTACCATTCAGTCTTTATTTTCTGGGTATATCTTCTCAGGAAGATGATTTCCTGCATTTACTTTGAGCTCATTATTCAAAACACTTCGGGTGGTATATTCTGCAGCACAATCAATCCCTTAGGTGATTGACACTTGAACTAAACATAGAATCACATTTATCAACTGAAGCTTCCTGTCCTAAAACTTAGTAAAGAGTCAAAAACACCTCACTGTTAAAGAAACATTAGCCATACAAACACCCATTCCCAAACAATTCTTGAAAGATATAAGTATACAGTATGTATGGTGCAGGGGTGAAATCCAGCAGGTTCTGACAGGTTCTGGAGAACTGGTAGCGGAAATTTTGAGCAGTTCGGAGAACCGGCAAATACCACCTCTGGCTGGCCCCAGAGTGGGGTGGGAATGGAGAGTTTGCAATATCCTTCCCCCAGGAGTGGGGAGGGAATGGGGATTTTGCAGTATCCTTCCCCTGCCACGCCCACCAAGCCATGCTCACCAAGCCACACTATGCCCACCAAGCCATGCCCACAGAATCGGTAATAAAAAGAATTGGATTTCACCACTGCTGTGGTAGTTTTTTGGGGGGAGGAAAGGGGGGGGGGTAATCCACCAGACTTTTAAAAAAAGATATTGTGCTTCAATGGAACAGGAACAGGACTTAAATCAGCCCTTAATTTCATTAGCATAACAGTGAGGTCTTCTCTATGCTTCCTAGAAAGGGAATTTAGGATTTGAGGCTTAGAATATGCATCATAGAGGAGAAGATTGATTGATTATAGGTAGAACCAAGTTCCAAGTTTCAGTTTAAATATTGCTGGAAAATATTCTCATCGAGACTGTAAAAAGCTGCTGCCACTCAGTGAAGATTTAGGTAGGTCAATTATCAAAATCAACCTAAAGTAGTTTCCATTTTATGTTTTATAATATCTCACAGCAACAAATCTGGGGCAAAAATGGATAGTGCATTTTTTTCTCAGTCATCAACAAATTAGGAAAATGACAGCCCAAATATGGGGGTGGGGTGGGGGAAACCTGGCATAATATTAGAAGCAGGATTGGACAACTTTTGAAATTACATTTCCTAACTTGAAAATTGAAACGTCACAAATATTTGATAAAATGTTAGGTGATCAGTGTTTTCATTCATAACATTGCCATTGCTTTATCATTCTCTTTGAACCTATCAGGCTCTTATGGTTTTTTTACGATAAGGAAGCAGGAAAAGGAGATGTGTTTGATGAAGTCTGGCCCAATGTTCACCAATAAATAAATACAGTAAATTGAAGAATTCCTGACAAGCATTTAAAGCATCTAGGATGTTTCCCAGTTTGAGAGCCATCAGAAGTGGTTTTTTATGTTTTTAGTAGCATTAGTAGATAATTTCAGTTTGATAGATTTATATCTTGCTTTTTAGGAAAAACCCTCATAAGCTTCAAGAGGACCTTGGTGCAGTCTACCAGATGTTGGTGGAATGTAACTCTTATGGTAACATCTCCCATCACTGTCTTCATACTGTAAGTAGCATTTATGAAAATTGGAGATCAGCACATCCCCTATGCTTGACTTAGAGAAAGAAAAATCATATATTGGTTGACACTTGTCAAATCCCACTAGCAGCTTGTGGGATCACCTAAAGTCATCCAATCATTATGCCAGAATAATGTAATGAGAACAAAGTTTATATCATTTCAGTGATGGATGTGTGATGTTATGAAGACTCCAGTATGAACTGTAATGATAGTAGCAAATTTCTTTAGTGCATTCTTATATCTAAGCACATTGTAGTCAAAGCAATAAAATCTAATACAATGTAAGCCAATATCAGGAATAAAGCAATGCAATAACCTATATAAAACATATCTTGTTCCTCTAATGCCTCTTGATAATTGATAACAGTCTTAGTTCCAGTACTGCATTAGTACAGTGTACTAAAAGTAAGCACTTTTAGAATTTAAATGATTGGTAAATATAAAATTAGGGTTGAAATAATTAAAATGAGCATTTGTAGAGAGAAAAAAAACAGTTGCCAGTGATGAAATCCAATTTTTTTTACTACCGCTTCTGTGGTCATAGCTTGGTAGGTGTGGTGTGGCTTAGTGGGTGTGGCTTGGTGGCATGGCAGGGGAAGGATACTGCAAAATCCCCATTCCCTCCCCACTTTGGGGCCAGCCAGAGGTGGTATTTGCCGTTTTTCTGAACTACTCAAAATTTCTGCTACTGGTTCTCCAAACTGCTCAAAATTTCCGTTATTGGTTCTCCAGAACCTGTCAGAACCTGCTGGATTTCACCCCTACTAGTTGGCCATCCAAATTAGTGAAGTTTTTTATACAGGAAAAAAGAAACTGTAGCAAGTTGTATTAATCACAGTGGGATGTTATCAACAGCCTCTATTATTTCCAGCCCTCAAAGTAGTAATTTGGACCGCATAGCTATGAGATCCTAAACCCCAAGTTTCAGCCCTAAATGCACCATTGCATTTGACCTAGATACTAATTCTAAAGACCTCATGTATTACACTCTAATACTATTCATCGGATGTCATTTTGATTTGTTCCCAGTCAACAAGCTTTAATTGTAGCTTTGCTTAATGCTCTGCAAGAGCAATCAACAAGCTTTATTTATAATTTATTGCAACGGGTAGGGACAATGACTGGTTGGCTGACCAAGGGTATGGATCCCAAGACATGGTTTTTATAGTGAATCAAATTTAAATTTCTTTTTAGGAACTGGCTGTCAGTTTCTATCAATCAAGGAAACCTTTTAAGAGCAATGTGTGTGGGAGAATTCTTGTACACCCTTTATTATCTAATGCTTCTAAGGAACCATATAAGAAGAGTGAAGGAACCACAAAACATGGTATGAAGAAAGCTATATTTTTTAATAAAATGCATCTTCTCTATTTTTATACCATAGTATATTTTTATACTGTTTATCCACATGTACAATATATTTCAGCAAAGGCATAAGAAAGGAAGAGGGGAATATGGAGACAATTTTTTCCAGTTTCTTATTGATAGCCTTTTCCTTATATCTGTTGGGAAAGGAATTTAATAGGAAGGACACAAAGAAGAAGAGAAAGAATAAGGCAGAAGGAGAGGGGACAGCAATTCATATTTATAAATTCTTGGCTACTCTTAAATTTGAAATAAGATACCTGTAATCCTTCCACATAAACATAATGTAACAATCCAATCAGAGGCCGTATTAGTTTCCTCCCCCCCCCCCCGCTCCTACTTTGCTTTTCACTTCCTGAAGTCAGATTATCACAAGAAAATATTTCAAAAATATCTCATATTAATTTCTTCTTAATGATGGATCAATCTCTTTTTAAAAGCGGTTGCATTAGCACAGAAACGGTTGAATTTCAACAATACAGATAACTGCATACATGGTTTACAGTGTTTATATACCTAGAGTTATTAGACAACTGGCAAAAGGGAAACATGTCCTCCTTTTTGTCTATCAATACTCAAAATCAAATATTGTCTGGCTTTTTAGTGACTTTTTTTTTAAAAAAAAGTAGACTGTTTTCACAATACTTATTGAAAATTCTTTGCATTGTGACCTTGTAAATTGCCTGCTTCTATCTTTGTCTTGTCCATCAACAGCCTCAAAAGCCGAGATTTACATTATTTATGTCTTGATTCCATCAACTGATTTCAATCCAGCTCCTTCAAATCTATGATCACTGTACAGTAGTCTGTAGATCACAGACTACTTGTTAGGTGTTTCAATGGCGAAATCACCGCTAGCATAGGTTCTTGAAAATAAATATTTGTTGGGAAAATGCTACAATTGAAAAGCTGGGCTTCTGATTCTGGGGGGTAGCGGGGTGGGGAGTACTTCTGGAATAGAATCTGGAAAAATTATGCATTTATCTTCTAATTAGAATGGGCAAAATTCATAGCTTTGGGGGGAGGGGAAGTACTTCTGGAATATAATCTGGACAAGCTATGCCTTTATCTTCTAATTAGGATGGGCAAAGTTCGTAGCTCTACATGGAACTGAACAAAAATCCCATACCGATAAAAAAATAGGATCTTTTTCTCCTATAACATCTCAGCATGGATCCTGAACTGACACAGTTGGCCATTTTAAACAATATATAATTTAAACCAGGAAAAGAAAGCCACTGAAGATGCAGATGCTAAGCATTGCATCTTTTCCCTCCCCCTTGCAAATTATAGGCATGTGCCTTCCTGAAATAAATCAACAAATGACTCAGATTTGCCACCTACAAATGGGGTGGAGAATTATAGAATTGCCTTTAGTTCCACCTCCTCATCTACTCTTTTGAGAGGGGCTGTTTCATACATTCCAGTTAGCATTGCCATTCTTATCTTATTATTTTATCTTCCACCGCATAGCTTTCAGAGGCACAGCAGAGTGAAGCTGCCTTCTAGAAATAAATTGATAGGACTTTTGCATAACAGAGTGGAAAGAAAAATAAGTTACCTCTCCAGCTGCCTTGGATTTTTGATTAAAAAGTTATCATAGCAGCTTTTCAACCTGGTGATGCTTATCTGTATTGTCTAGGAAGAAGGAATGGAAAATGATGTCAGATTAAAGATAAATAGTTCACATTTCACTGAGAGGGTTTTCCCTCCTTTGAAGCTACTCTATAGGCAAAGCATGAAACATTCAATAAGCCTCCTCCCCCCCTTTGCCCCCCTTTTTTGCTTTAAGGCAAGGAACCATTTTCTAAAAGCAGTTAGTAACTAATCGGAGCATAAACTGTAAAATAAATACAATATTATTATAACAATACATGCCAGCATTGCTTGTTTAAAATGCTGTAGAGATAACAAAATGACAGGGTTTCTTTCTTTCTTTTTCATTATTTTTTACTTGCAAGTAAATATAATTACTATTAGACAATAGCACAATCCTCAAAAACAATCATCCCACTCTGGGCACAATTTTTCAAAAAATGGCTTCACTACTTTAAAAATAGCAAAAAAAAAAAAAGGCCACATTTTTGGAGGTGGGGGGAGGCAGGAAACTAACTGTGGGTAGATTCATACAATAAAAGAATTGGAGGTCATTATGTCCAACACACTGCAGGCAATCTGTGCAAGGTAAGTTGATGGTGCAAATTTAAATACATCAATAGTAAAGGTAAAGGTTCCCCTCGCACATATGTGCTAGTTGTTCCCGACTCTAGGGGCGGTGCTTATCTCTGTTTCAAAGCCAAAGAGCCAGTGCTGTCCGAAGATGTCTCCATGGTCATGTGGCTGTCATGACTAAATGACAAGTGCACGGAACGCTGTTATCTTCCCACCAAAAGTGGTCCCTATTTTTCTACTTGCATTTTTTACGTGTTTTCAAATTGCTAGGCTGGCAGAAGCTGGGACAAGTAATGGGAGTTCACCCCATTACGCAGCACTAGGGATTCGAACCACTGAACTGCTGACCTTTGGATCGACAAGTTCAGTGTCTTAGCCACTGAGCCACCACGTCCCATAAATACATCAATATAAATATATAAAATCAGAGAAGTCCAGTGTAGCCCTAATATTCCTACCAGCAACACATTAAATTACATATGGCATGACTTTTGGGATATGGGGGATAACGGTATCCCATATATTAAAAGGAGTGAAGGATAAATCTACAAAACAGGTTTGTTGACTGCACTATATACTATTTCCTTCTGTACAGTTATTCTGAGGTATGATGCATTATAGTGCTGCACAAAGAGTCAATTTAGAAATTTGAATTAAATACTTTGTGTTAAAAATGGGTAAGGAAAAATTCACTTGATTTCCACTTTCCATACTCTTATCTTTTCTCAAGAGGAATTAGGCGAGCAAAGAGTTGGACTGCCACCGTTTATCTTTTTAAAGGATAGTTTTGCAAGGAAATCCAGATCTTTCAGAATATAATTGGAAAAATGCTGGGCTTGATGTTAACAGTGGAATACATGCAATTAATTTGAACTATTGGCACCCATGAAAGAAGCAGCTGTAATCAATACTGACCCCCTCTATCGCGTGTGTTGTGTTTACATAAATTAGCCTTAACTCCAGGTGACTGCCTGGGCAAATCTCTGCAGTTTTCTTGAAAATATTTCAGGAATAGGTTGCCATTGTCTCATTCCTAGGGTTGAGAGAGAGTAATTGTTGCCCGAAGGTCATTCAGGATGTTGTTGTTGTTGTTTTAATTTAAGGCAGAACTAGAACTCAGGGCTTTTAGCCTGAGGGGGGAGGGAGGGAGAGAGAGAGGGGTGGGAGGGATGGAGGGAGGAAGGGAAAGAGGCATGCCATGATGTCAATCTCACAGATATATTGGCAGCAGTAGAATTTCTTTAAGCAGTTTGACAGCTATTTCTTGCTTCTCATATATGACATCTGGTTGTGGATTTTCAGAGTAATAGAAAGGGATTAAGTTTTGCCATTCTCGTTAGTGGCACAGGAGCTTCTATATAAATCAGATTCTCCAATCTGGTGCTTTCCAGATGTGTTAGTATATAATCCCCCACATTCTCATTCAAGCCTAATGGAAATTGTAAACTAACACATCTGGACAATACCATCTTGGGAAAAGCTTGAGAGCCCTAAAATTGACCTGATGCATTTTATATTCATATCATATCTAATACATTGGTGGTTAATCCCGTGGTTGATGTCATAGCAGGCAGAATTACACCCTTCAAATAATATTTCTAAATGGGAAAAAAAAATACATGAAGCAAAGTTTTATAGAGCATCATCATTGCAAAGGGAGGAATATTAATCTTTACAAAAGTCCAAAATCTTCATTTAAAAACAAAACAAAACTCTAGATCTAGTAGAAACTGAACATGCTAGGTGGGCTGTTAATTATTGGAAGGCGCAGCTGAACTCTGGGAGAGACTAGAATGAAATGGAGAATTCAGCGCTAGAATACTTTTAAAAATACCAGGTACAGATCTGCCTACTAGAGGAAGGTGTGAAAATATGGATTTCCTAGCAGTTTTATTTTTGTTGCAATCAGCTCCTACAGAATTAATTCAATTCAAATTCAATTTATTACAGTCTTAGACCAGAGACCAGAACAAATAAAAACACTCAGTACATATACAATTAAAAATTCTAGTATAAAATAATAAATAACAACTAAAATCTATAATAAAATCCAGTCATGTCAATTATACATGGTCTGATTATGCTGATTATATTGTAGGTTCAACGTTAAAAGGGAAAGGACTAAGCAGTGCAAAGGGTTTGCCACAATTGTTATATAACAGCGCTATGATGGAGAAGACACTTGTTTGCGATGAATCCCCAGTGTTGCTGAGCAGAATCTGGTCATCTGTACTGTAGTTATGGACTGTTCATCTTTAAGCAGCACTGAAGATAGATAGTGTCGGAACAGCCAGGATACCTAGCAGTTATTGGCAGCATATGTTTTTTCCTAATCTCCATATAAAAGCAACATCTAAGGAGCATGTGACCCACAGTTTCCACCTCTCCTGAGCCACAGGAACAGAGTCTTTCCGTCAATGGTATCCTTTTATACTTGCTGCACAGGACTGCTGATGAAACTGCATGGCGCTGTGTGAGCAAAGATGCTTTCCAGTGGTTTGCTGACTCCAACTGACTAAGATAGCTGGCAGGAGCAACAACACATCTAATGGGATCTGGAGCCAGAAACAGTGGAGCTTTCCCTAAATCCGCCTGCCTCTTGATGTCCTCCACCCTCTGTTTCAAAGTTTGTCTTGCTAGGTCGTAGTCCATCTTGAGTATTGCAGCTGGGGAGAAGCTGGACTCAACAGCCTTGATCCATGATGAAGAGAATTTGTCTTGGAGGATTAATGGAGCAAGACCTTGTGGAAAGGAGTTAAGCTTTAGCCAGAGATTTAAGGATGCTATACAGATTCTTGCTTCGACTTTTGTTAATCCTGTCTCCAGGCACAGAAATGCATTTGAGACACAACGCGGCATCTGGATAATTGATCTAATGAATTTGGATTGAACTATTTCTAATGGTGTAAAACACGAAGCTGACGGTCCGAGCAAGGTCCCATAAAGAAGCTGTGCTAGAAACTTGGCCAGAAAAAGCTTAATTGCAGCAGGGACATAATATTCTCCCTTTGTGCAGAAAAATTTAAGAATTCTGCTCACTGATCTTTGGCCCAGGGCACCTGTATATTCTCCATGTGTTTTTCTTGAACCATTGGCCTAAATTAGCAACCCTAGATATTTGAAGGTGGTTACCTGCTTTATTTTGTGGCCATTTAGATATCATAAATAAAGTTTTGATCTTTTTGCAAAGGCCATGATCTTTGTTTTCTCATAATTTATGTCCAGTTTATTGTAATTACAATACTGGACAAAGGCTCACAAGGCTCTTTTAAGGTCTATTGGTGTCCTGGAAAGAATCCAGTAGGGTGATGCTTCGGTCACCTATTTTTTTGGGGGGGGAGGGATTGATTTGGTTTGTTTGGCCATTTTACCATGTCGTTTATGTAAAAGTTGAAAATCAGGGGGCCAAAATGCACCCCTGTTTAATCCCCTTTTGAGTTTTAACTGACTTGGAGAGAGACCCTTGCATATTACATCTCACCTTGAGGGATGTTTTAGTATGTAGAAGATGAAGAAGCCTGAGGTCGATTGAGGCAGCTTCCAGCTTCTCCCATAGCTTAGTACTGGTAACTGTATCAAAGGCTGCCTTGAGATCTATAAAACCGGCGGATAATAATACAGATCTATTTGATATGTATTTTTCAATCAGGTGATGAAGTACTAAGCACTGATCAGTGGTGCCTGTCCCCTCTTTAAACCCGGCTTGCTCTTCAGCTATCGCATTCTCAAAATCCAGCCACTCCTTTAGTTTATCTTGGAGGTGTTTGGCATAGAGTTTTCTGATTATGTTTAGCAAACTTATTGGTCTGTTATTGGCAGGGTCATCTCTCTTTCCCTTTTTAAAAATTGGGACAACAATTGCCAAGTCCCAATCTTCTGGGACATAGCTGGTGGAGTCGATATAAGTGAATAGCGCCACCAGAACTGGTATCCACCACTCCAAATTGTTCTTTAGTAATTCAGCAGTAATGAAGCAGAACTGGGGCCTTCCCAGTCCTGAGTTGGCCAATGACCGATTTGATTTCAGACTCTGAAACTGGAGGCCATTCAGGTAAATCCTTCATTGTATACCTTATACTCTCGCTGGAGGGGTCTTCATACATTCTCCAAAAGTGAAGTTCCCAGGTTGTAGGAGGTATATGGACATCTAATGGGGTATGAATTCTGTCAGAATGACTAGTTATTAGATGCCAGAATAGAGAAGAGTTCTTTTGCTTTGCTGCCACAATAAGCTGTTCCCAGGAGGATCTTGTGTCATGTCTCTTCTTAAGAGCAATCAGTTGCTTAAATTGTTTTTTGAGAGTAATAAGATGTTTAAGACTTGTTTTATTACCATTCCCAGACTCGCTTTTGTATATTTTATAAGCCAAGGTGAGAGCTTTCTTGGCTTCTACACAATCTTTCTCAAACCATGGTTTGGAGGTAATACAGGGCCTCTTAGTTGAGAAGTTTCGGTCATGTACTAGTAATGATTGTAGCTTATGAAGTATGTTTTTATATAGTTCTAGTAAACCTTGGGAAGGGTTGGCTGTAATAAAGGCTGAGTGAAGTTTTGGAAGGTTGTCCTCTGATAGGGCTCTCCTCACCTTCTGGTTAAGTTGTTGGGACCATTTGACCCTACATCTTGTTGGGCCTGCTGGAGAAATTGTAGGAATAAATTAGTCCCCAAAGGGCATCTGCCAGATGTGGGGTTTCATGTATATACACAAAGGTAGATGATCACTTTCCAGGTAAGGTAGGACTTCAAAATTTTCTACATAATGTAATAAGTCCATAGAAGTTAGGATATATTCAATGGTGCTGGTTTTGGACCCTGCCATAAATGTACTCTTGCCAGGATAGTCACCAGCCCAAGAGCTGTTGGATATAAAAAGGTTGAGTTTATTCACCATCTTTGCAAGACAGAGGCCAGTGAAATTTGCTCTATTGTCTTTAGAAAGTCATGTGAGGGAGGAAATGGTTCTTATGGGAACCTCCAATGATGGATAATGATGATATTTCATATATAGTGTGTAATCATCTGGTCCCAATCTAGTGTTAAGTCTCCCCCTAGTAAGACCCTGGCTTTTGGGTGGTCTGTGTGGAGTGTACTAATATAGTGTTCCAACTCCAACCATACTGCAGTGGTTTCAGCTTTTCTTAACAATAGTGGAAGAAAAACATTAATTATTAAAAGCAGGACTGAGTCCATTTTGAGGAGACGGGCCATAGCCATATATTTTAATGGGGTGATAAGAGTGGGCTCTGCTCTCAAGATGGTAGAAATGAAAATACTCAGTCCAATATCTTCATTAAAAACAAAAGAAAACTCTATGTCTAGTAGAAACTGAACATGCTAGGAGAGATGGGCTTGGGTGGGCTGTTAATGACTGAAAGGCCCAGCTGAACTCTGGGAGAGATTAGAATGAAATGGAGAATTCAGTGCTATAATACTTTTAAAAATACCAGGTACAGGTCTACCTACTAGAGGAAGGTGTGAAAATATGAATTTCCTAGCAGTTTTATTTTTGTTGCAATCAACTCCTACAGAATTAATGTGGGCCAGCATTAAACTGATTCCAATAGGAAGGAAAGTTGTATTAAAACCTGTGTTTTATTCAAGTGATTAACTATTAGTTTTTATGTGTGAAATTTTAATCTGTTTACTCTTTATCATCTATCATCCATGTCTCTCTGTCTCTCTGTCTCTCTGTCTCTCTATCTAAATATATAAAAGCAACATTAACTTAAAATGAGAGTTCCATGTTCAAAATTCCCAGTCCTTTTCTTTTTATAAAAGGCATTCAAGGCCAGGAAATTTAAATCAGTGCTTTAGCATGGGAACAATTGGTTTAATATTTTTATCCTAATGTTACAACTCTAATTTTCAAACTCCTTTTGCAGCAGCTATTAGCTACCAAAATAAAAGCTCATAGCTTCAGGGGTTTAAATTCATGTATTTCTTTCTCCAGAGCTAATAGCATTTTCAGAATGGAGAAAAGAGGGTAAAGGGGAGATTCTCCCCTTTCCACCTAGCCATATGCAAATTTCAAGGTCCTCCGGCTGCATTTTATTTATTTTTGTTTCTATTTAATTGAACACTTTGAAGTACAAGAGGGAATGTTAAAAAAGAATAAAACTATACCGTTGACAAATAAATCAGAGATTTTACAATGCCATGGTGTCTATAGCTTTATGAAATATAATTAGTTTTGAAGATATAGATGTGATATCGATTCAGATATAAATATGATACAGATGTAGATGTATTGGAAAGATAGATAGATAGATAGATGATAGATAGATAGATAGATAGATAGATAGATAGATAGATAGATGATAGATAGATCGATGAGAGACAGACAGACAAACAGACAGATGATAGATAGATAATTAGAAATATAATATCTTTGTATGGGGTGTGTGTGTGTGTGTGTGCCCATGCAATAATACATCAAGAGACTAAGAATTACTACTAAACTTAAACTAAAAAAATGAGTGTCAAAATCGTGGTCACTACAGAATAAATCACCAAAAGTAATTGTACCCTGTGTTAAATTCACTAGATGACTCCTTTCCATATGTCCCAGACATATTACTATTTTTTTTCTGGTATAGATATCTCACACAATTGAAATATGGATTGTATGTCTAGTTAAATTTTGGATCTGGTAACCCAAATTTTGGATCTGGTATCCCATCCATGTTTTAGAATATATTCTACAAATGATTTCCAGTTTGAACTGAAATATGCTTTTAAGGTCAGAAGTTATTCTAGAAATGAAAGGATATTCCACAGCTTACCATATATACTCGTGTATAAGCCGACCCGCATATAAGCCGACCCCCCCCAATTTTACCCCCAAAAACTGGGAAAACTTGTTGACTTGCGTATAAGCCGGGGGTGGAAAATGCAGCGGCTACTGGTAAATTTCAAAATAAAAAAAGACTGGTCAAAAGTGCGAGGACCTGTCAGAAATCATTTTTTTTCAGCCCTCCGGGTAGTCCTTTTGTGCACATGGACTACTCAGAGGGCTGAAAAAGTAATTTTTGACTGGTCCTCTCACTTGTGACCAGTCCTCAAACTTACAACTGTCCTCACATTTTACGTTTTTGCCCTATCTTGTCACCATGGTGAAGAGAAGCAGTTGTGAAATGAGTGACATGGTTTTAAGAATGCTGCACGGGCATTTTGCATGGTGACAAGATAGGGCCAAAACGTAAAATGTGAGGACAGTCGTAAATTCAAGGATTGGTCACAAGTGCGAGGACCAGTCAAAAATAACTTTTTGAGCCCTCTGAGTAGTCCATGTGCATAAAAGGAGAACAAATATGAATAAATAGCAATAATTAGAAACACACATACAAACATACAATGTATTTTCTTTGAATATTGAATATTCCAATTATTTCCATGCAATCCAATTTCTTACAAATCAATTAATTATATTTACCAATAATAATAAACCAAATAATTTCCCCCAATATTCTTCCAAACCACAACTTAACCATTTCTGCTTTCAACACAATATACAATTAATAATATCTCAATTATTACAATTCCCTATTTAAATAGAGCTTTTTTCTTTTGTGTTTTAAAATCTTGAACTCCCCTCTTTTGCCATTTGCCATAAATTTCCCGTTGTTTGCACCAACCTTTTTTGATGAGGAAAAAGAAATCAAATCTGCCTTAGCAAACAGCAAAGCCAACAAGCTGTTTTAGTTTGCTTTGGGTTTCAGCAGGAGAAAAAAAAATGTGCTCTTTGCAGAAGGCACCTTTTAAAAAAAAATGTGCTCTTTGCAGCAGGCACCTTTTTTAAAAAAATGTGCTCTTTGCAGAAGGCACCTTTTTTTAAAAAATGTGCTCTTTGCAGAAGGCACCTTTTTGCAGCCGGAACCGATCTTCTCATTTGTTTTTTTTTAACCCTGATCAGCTGTAGGGGGGGGCCTTTGAAGCCCCCTGGCAAGAATTTAAAGTGTTTTTTTCCCTCTAGCCATCAGCTGGAACTCAGGAGGCAGTCCCAATGATTGGGAGTGGGCGGGTAAGCAAACCCCGTTCTCCCACTGTTTCCTAGCTTGCAGGGAAAGTCATTTTTTTCGTGACCCGCGTATAAGCCGAGAGGGCGTTTTTCAGGCTGAAAAACGGGCTGAAAAACTCGGCTTATACACGAGTATATACGGTACTTATTTTTTCTTCCATTGGGAGGGATCCGATAATTTTTCTTCTAAGAAGAATATAGTGTCCTTGTAACAGTATAACATAACATAGTAATTCAGTGTACTTTGTGGGAGGTGGGATATACAGTAGATTTTGATGAAGTGGAGGCATTTTTTAGCCAAAGAAGTTCCAATCCAGCAACAGTTTGTAGTTGTGTGAATAAATATACGCCCATTTATAAATATGCAGACAGTCAATGTGCTAGAAAAAGTATTCAGCACAATCTCAATATCCACAAACTTAACAGTTGTCATCTTCTTCTTCTTTTATATCCAAATAGATCATTTTACACTCAGTTAATGAGAAAGTGTGACAATGAAAAAAGATTTTCAGATATAATATCTTTACATTAGAAACATTAATCAATTAACATCAAATGATAACTTTAGATGACTCCTTTCCATCTGCCCTAGACTTTTGCATTCACATTTCTTTTCATGCTTCATTTGCCCGTCATCAGGCAGACTATGTACAACCATTTTAATAAGGAAGGGGATGAACTGCTGAAGTAAATTGATTTTGGACTCAGAAGTTCATATTTCTGACTTGAAGTGACTTGTAGAGTTTCACATTACACTTGAATTACTTGCCATGAGGTCATGTTCATTCTGATGTAATAAGATCTGTTCACAATACCATTCTTTAATGAGACTTTGCCATGTAGTGTATTCATTTGTTAGCCTGCTATTTCTACTACAATATGGAATTGTCACATTAGGGTAGTAGAGAGCAAAAGAAGCTCAGAAATAATTTCAGAAACATTTAATGAAAGTCTTCTTTAAAATTAGACATCTATTCTGAGGTTTTTTTTTTCTGATTATATTTGTGTATGGCTTTATCAGCAAAACGTAGAAGGCTTCAGTATCCGTCACCTAACTAATTATGAACATAGTTAACATTGAAGTCACTAACATTGGTGGAGAGGTAAGAAGGTTTAATGGACATCATTTAATGGAATCAGATTAATTCACTGGTAGATGCCATTAATACTATATACTCATCATCAGGACTATAATGTGTGCCAGATACATCCAAGGACTTGTTAATCCACCTGTACAGAGCTGAAGTAAAAAGCATGGAACATCAGACTCCAAGGACATAGCTTTAGTTACATTAAAGGCTTTCCTCCTTGGAAAAAATTTAATATGCTTTGAGAAGACTCTTATGAGACTCATGATTGACTTAAGGATTGACTGAATTAAAGATGCTTCATAAGCTCTGCATCAAGCAGATCAGAAACACTGCCTGATAACCATAGGGGATTCCCTAGGTTTCGACAAGTGTTGTCCCATTGAGGGAATTCTGTACCATTAATGTGAAAGACATAAGGGAGGAAGAGGAGGAGGAGGAGGGGGAGGAGGTGGAGGAGGAGGAGGAGGGAGGAAGAAGAAGAAGAGGAGGAGGAGGAGGAGAAGGAGGAGGACCTATACATGAAACTGAACAGAGAACACTAAGAAGAGATGGTTAAGCAGTTTAGAATATATTCCTAAACAAAGCCCTTTCATCATGGAAGGGTTACCTGGGTTCCAAAGTGTCTTTTTTGAAGGATGGAAATCATACTTTCCAAATTCAGTAGTAAACCTTCAACACAGAAAAATGCTATTTCCTCAGCAAATTTTGGTGGGAAACAAAGTTAATTGGTATATTATCATTTTGATAGACATAACACACCTAAAAACATACCTTGAAATATATATATATATATTTTAAAGGGGGGATGGGAGATGGCTTAGCATTTAATTCCCATACTCTTAGATGATCAGGCTATAGTGATACTTAATAATATTGTCACCTCATCTAGTATCAAAGTACCCCCCCCCAAAAAAAAACATTGCATTAGATCATGTGCTTTCTGTAGGGTCTTTGGTGCTCTCTGAGCTTGCTGCTCTGATGATGATACCTAGTTTGGTAATGAAATGTCTGCCAAAAAAAAAAAAAAAATCAAGTTCCGAGAATGCCAAGGACCCCACAGTTCAATCTTGAGCAAATATTCTCTTCTGTAAGTAATGTGCATTCTACATTTTGTACTTTATTTGGTTTAGAGTGACCTAACACTAAACACATAGTACAATTTTTTAGGAGATCTAGTGTTTATATCTTAGTTGACCTCATATTAAAAAATAGATGCTGCGAGTACTTTTTTTTTTTTACATTTCCACATATTTATACTCCATGGTTTGCCAGTGTCTCTCATTGTAGGATTGGCCTGAAGCAATTGTAAAATGATGGTGTAAATATTCCAAACAGTTTTAAGCTCTTTCTGCCATGTTGATCCAACAGGAAGTGATGGCATGCTCTGAAAAATGAGCATTAACTGCCTTGAATTTACTAACATTAATCTCAATCATAGCAAATACAGTGGCTTGAAAGATTTTCAATTAAAATCAGTTCCATTTGATATAAATTACTATTATTACACAGTGAAAGAAACACTGGAAAGGCTTCCTAGGTTGTTTTATTCATGTTGCCCTTACTGTCAGTTCTCCTCTAACTGCAATTTCATAATTGCCTTTAGTTATTTAAAATTCTATCAGGAAGTTGCTTTTTAAAAATAAGGAGGAGTAGAGCAAATGTGTCAATCTTTCATTTGAAAAATAGCCTGATGAAGCTACTGTATCGTATCATCCACAGAATCAAGGGATATACTTCATCATTTAAATCAGCAGTAACACTGATAAACTGAGATTAATCATTTGCACAGCCTTGTCTTTGCTAAACATAAATGAATAAATTTACCTATTAGTATTTATTAATGTATTAATATTAATAAATATTTTTAAAGCAATTTGATAGACAGTAACTCTCTTTACTTATTTCACTTCAATTATTTGTATATTGTTAAAGACTACAAATTTGTTGTTTTGACCATCTGTTTCTTTCCCTCACAGTGCTGTAATGAGCAATGATACTCATCCTGAAGAATAGGAACAAGAGATGCAACCAAGGCAATGGTCAGATAAAATAAATCTGAATCCAATGCAGGAAAGTAATTTGAGAAAGTATCTCAGATTTGACCTTCCTTAATCCTCTTGAATGTAAAAGAGGGGTCGAGAGAGGCACAGTTAGACTTGCAACTTAGTGTTAGCAATAACAATAGCACTTAGACTTATATATTGCTTTACAGTGCTTTAAAGCCTTCTCTAAGTGGTTTACAGAGTCAGCATATTTCCCTCAACAATTTGGGTCCTCATTTTACCCATCTCGGAAGGATGGAAGGCTGAGTCAACCTTGAGCATGGTGAGATTTGAACTGCCAAATTGCAGGCAGCCAGCAGTCAGCAGAAGTAGCCTGCAGTACTGCACTCTAACCACTGTGCCACCATGGCTCTTGTGTTGCTTGTATTTAGTCCAACATTTAGATCTGTTATATGATGTTTAGAATAAAAAATGGCTTTGCCCTAAAAAACAAAGAGAAAAGGGGGGGAAACGAAAGAAAAAATAAACAGAAAATAGAAAATTAAGCAAATTATAATATATATAGGAATCAGTTCAATTTATAAATCTAGCATTGAACTATATGTTGAGTAACATATATTGACTCCCAAGAATACAGATGGAGAATTAGTTCTAAGGCAAAGACTAAGGATATAACATTAATCTAATATGTTACATCCAGAATTGCAATGTTATTCCCTCTATTAAAAAAAATGAAGGGATCAGGTACTATTTATTTAGTTATTCATAAAATGACAGATTCCAAATATGAAGCATATAGTTCAGAACCAGGTTCAGCGATGCCTTAACCATTATACCAAACTGGCTCTCAATATACCGGTAGTTGTTATAGCTTATATTTTTAGTTTGAGCTCATCACATGTACATTTATTGTGTGAAAAACAGTCAAAATTATACTTTTATCATAAATGATGAAAATATATCTTCATTTTTTTAAAAAAAAACAAAAAACAAAACAAGTACTTGCCATGATTTCAGATGGTTTAGACATATTAACTTTCTAATTGTGCTTAGAATAATTTTGGGACTTGATAACTCGAATTTCCATCAAGAAATATAAAATAAAGTCCATGCTAACTAATATATCTTAAAGTCAAGAAAGTGAATCTCCATTATATAATAATTATATAATCCTAATCTAAATCTAGGATCCCACCCTTGCCATATACATATTTATCAGTCTGATTAAAATGCATTAAATATATTAATATTGAAAACCCTCTATTCATATTCATATTCATATTCATATTCATATTATTATTATTATTATTATTATTATTATTATTATTATTATTATTATTA
>WNWU01000053.1:4057902-4073520 GCA_012654045.1 Ptyas mucosa | reverse complement strand
GAGAAGAGAAGAGAAGAGAAGAGAAGAGAAGAGAAGAGAAGAGAAGAGAAGAGAAGAGAAGAGAAGAGAAGAGAATATTCTTTATTGGCCAGGGATGATTGGACACACAAGGAATATGCTCTCAGTGTCAAGAATCATAAGGTACAACACTTAATGATAGTCATAGTGTACAAATAAGCAATCATATCATATTAGGAAACCGTCAATATAAATTGTAAGGATACAAGCAACAAGGTTACAGTCATACAGTCATAAGTGCGAGGAAATGGGTGATAGGAACCTAATGATAGACAATTGTTCTTTTTTCTTTAGGGTGATGATGTGGCCATTCTCTCTCTCTAAATCAAAATAACTTTAAAAGAAGTCCACAGGCTCCCCCTTACTATAGGCAAAATAGACTCACTATAAACTAGGTTAACACTGAAATCATGAGGGTTTTTAAGGAACAGAAACTACAAACATTAATAGTAGAGAAGCAAAATGACATAGATATAGCTTTTATCATTTAAATATTTTAAAGTTGTATCCCGATTCCCAACCCTCTGAAAACTGGCACAATTAAATCTCTTTCTGAAAAGGACAACAACATTAATATCATACTGTTTTGTTTTTTTGTTTTTGCTTTATTTGAGATTTGGTTTGGTTTTATATCTCCCTCCCCCAACTGAAATAGGCAGTAACATACCTGCTGCTATAAAAATGAAAGCCATGTCCCAGATGTTGTATGACTGTCAGGTATGTGCATATAATTCAAAGCACTTAAATATAATCTAATCCAGATTCCCCCATCCAAAAAAACCCACTGTTTCAAGTATCTTGCTGCATTTGAAATGCAGCACTTCATTTAGAAACAGGGATAAGCGTCCTGGAATATACGATCTGCATAAACCAGCTTCACTTGTCCAGTGAGGCACTTGCTATATGTGTCTTATTATTATCATCTCTTTTATTCATTAAACATGAAATTCAATCAACTTAACATTTTAAAATGTGTCACAAATACCATTGACTGGTGCTAATGGTTGATACGGGTTGCTGCCAGTGTCCTAGGTATCAACCAAGTATCTTCTTAAAATATATGATGTTCTGAGTAGCACAGTTTCTTGCAGTTCCACTGGTCTTATTGCAGGAAGCTGCAATTTCTTTTTTTTTTTTAAATTTGATTTATATGCCGCCCTTCTCCGGAGACTCAGGGCGGCTTACAATGCGCGAAGCAATAGCCTTCATACTTTTGTATATTTATACAAAGTCAGCTTATTGCCCCCACAAACTGGGTCCTCAATTTACCTACCTTAGAAAGGATGGAAGGCTGAGTCAACCTTGAGCCTTGGTGAGATTCGAACCTGCAATAATTGCAGGCAGCTGATGTTAATAACAGGGCTTTAGACCACTGTACTATCCAAGGCTCAATTTCTTGATGTGTTTTGTAAAATTCTTGGACATGGTACCAAGTGCCCCGGTTGGTGTTGGTGTTATTGTTATTATTGTTGTTATTGTTGTCAGTATTGTTATTATTGTTATTATTGGTTAATCCAGTGGTTCCCAAAGTGTGCGCCGCGGCTCCCTGGGGAGCCGCGCTATCGTCGTAAGGGCGCCGCGAAATATTCTGCCCGCTGGGTCTAACGCTGATGCGCCATTTCTGAAACGTCTAGTGCGCATGCGCAGTTGCAAGTCGGATTGCTATGGGAGCCGCGAACCGAAAAAGATTGGGAACCTCTGGGTTAATCTTTAGTGAGATTCACAGCCGTTGAGGCTGGTCAATAGCTCAGCAGCTCGAGTCCTAACCAAGGACCTAGAAACTGTTAAGGTATCATCGCAGGATGTAAGCTGTTCCAAGTAAGGTAGTTTTTTGTAGAGTCAAAATATTCAAGTCCGGTAAATTTAGAATTTCTAAATAGCGGGGTAGCCCTTTTGGTATTGTTCCAAGGGCTCCAGTTACAATCGGGACAACACACGATTTCTTTTTCCACAGTCGCTCAACTTCAATTTGCAAGTCCCGGTACTTTGTGATTTTTTTCTTGCTGCTTATCTTCAATCCATGCATCACCAGGTATTGCAATGTCAATGAACCATACTTTTTTCTTTTCAACTATTGTTTTGTCAGGTGTGTTGTGGACCAAGTGCCTGTCAGTCTGAATCCTATTATTATTATTATTATTATTATTATTATTATTATTATTATCATCATTATTATTATTATTATTATTATTATTATTATTATTATTATTATTATTCCTCTTTATGGAAATCCAGAATGATTTATAACTATGAAGTTTCAACACTTCCTAGTCATGGAATATCAGGAGGTTATAATCGGATAGCATGTGTTTCACACAACTGTCCAGGTAAAGAAGGATAAATTTGGCAATCAATGTTGGCAGAATATAAACAGAAAACCAGTGGTGAGATCCAAGGGTTTTTTTACTACCAGTTCTGTGGGCGTGGCTTGGTAGGCATGGTATGGCTTGGTGGACCTGGCTTGGTGGATGTGGCAGGGGAAGGATACTGCAAAATCTCCATTCCCACCCCATTCTGGGGCCAGCCAGAGGTGCTATTTGCTAGTTCTCCGAACTACTCAAAATTTCCACTACCGGTTCTCCAGAACTTGTCAGATTTCACTCCTGCAGAAAACCCATTATGTTATCAAATTACCTAGTTGACATCACTTGTCCATCATATTGTAGAGCTTTTCCATAGCATTCTTTAATGCCTTGCCCTGTGTAATATGGGAGGTTTTAGTGTGTAAACCATTTGTTTTGTCCCAAAAGATCCTGAAACTCTCACACACATCCTTTCGATAGCAGTTTGTGACCCACTCTAGTAATTCTTCTTGGTCATAAAAATTCTACCTCTTCTGAGGACAAAACATTTTTTGTTCCATGATGTAATCCCTAATAGGGGCCCTTACTCATGCATGATCAGATTTGGCAACTGAAACCCCAAGACTGGAATCTTCATGTAATTTGCACCTTTAAATAGTTTAACATTAAAAAAAATATAAAAGAAAGAGACCACACTTTAGTAAACAATATTTCATAGGTGGAAGAGGAATAAGAACAAAAGAAAGGGAAGAACTTTTATAGGAGTTGTAACATAGGAAGTGGGAAATTCAAAGGCTCTGCTTCACTGGTGAGTTTTTATTAGCACAGAGAGTGGGTCAAATTATTTTTATTTCATAAGAGGAGGAAGGATCATACATTTTCAAAGCAGAGAATATTGAGAAATGCCCTTTCTTTCCTGTGTTAATGAATGGTGGTCAGTTAACAGGGTGTCCTCAATCTAGAACTGGAAAGTCTGATTTTCCACCCAGTTTACATCGATGGAATATTCTTTTTGGGTTTGCTGCTGGGCAGCGGCCAGTCATTTATTGGCTTTATCCAAAGGACTAGTACTTCTCCTCTAGCTGGATGGAATTATCTTTGTTGTCTCTTTGGATTTGATGAGATTATGAAAATGAGGGAGAGGGATTAGATCTTGGACCTAATCTTGTTTTTGAGGTCCTGGGAGGGCTCTCCCATTTTTAGATTGCCATAACAATCCATTCTAATAAGAAAGTTGTGAATGAGTATGCAGCAATAGCTCAGTAAACTTTTCAGCGATATAGGAAAAGGAAGAAGATAAGTTTTTTTGGAGCCAGGAAGGAACTCAGGGCTCTTCTGTAGCACAGATGTTCATCTGTAAAGAATACCTTTTTCCTATCCTCATGGCTCTAAACATACTAGCTAAGGATAAATTATTCATTAAAAATATTATATACACATGTAATCACTCATCATAAACATTGCATTATTTTCATTCTCATCATTCATTTGCATGAAATCCATCCAATGCTATTTGCCCTGCCTTGATATATAAGTTAAATTATTATGTAAAATAAAAGATGTATTATCTCACATAGAGGGCAATTCTTCACTGCGAGAAAAATTACTCTCCCTCTAATAAACAAAATACAGCATACTTTCCTCCTCCCCCTCTGAATAATAACTTTGAATCCCAGGATAAATGAAAGCAAAAGCCTGTAATTCTTCTCAAAGTCATGCCTTTAGAACTTGCTTGACTTTTACTATTGATCATTCTGAGAGAATGTTAAGAACCATTTCTATTTAAAATTCAATTCTAGGTTTACTTCAGATTACAGCAACTGAAACAAGGAAGAGAAATTTTCAACTGGGCTACTAAAAGGCTCTATCCTAAAACTTACACTCTTCAATGTTTCCATAAATGATTTGGATGAAGGTAGAGCAAAATTGCAAGTCATAAAACACTGAGTAGGCAACCTAATATGAGAGAAGACAGAATCCTTTCAAATGAACTTAGTGGGTTAGAATACTAGATTATAGTCATCAATGTAGGAGATGACCAGACTGAGCTCGAGGGAAGGGTCAAACGTACCATAAGTCATAGGTGCCTATGCACCCACAAGAGATCTGAATCCAGCCCACCTTGAATGCCTTTCTTATCTCCCATTAATTTGCCTTTACCGTTAGTAGCTCAGATTCTTGTAGAGAGTTCAAGTTTATGATAAATCTATATACTCATTTGAACTGCCTGATTCTCCCTTGACAAACAATGTTACATTGGACAGAAAGAATATAGATAGGCAGATAAAATAGATGCAACACATACACATACACACCAGCATAAACATCTGCTGAGGAGACTTAACTTGGCACCAGTATTATAAAGCAGTGGTGGTGCAGTGGGTAGAATGCAGTACTGCAGGCTAACTCACTGCTCACTGCCAGGAGTTTGATCCTGGCCAGTTCAAGGTTACTCAACCCTCTATCTTTCTGAGGTCAGTAAATGAGGACCCAGATTGTTGGGGGCAATATGCTAACTCTGTAAAACGCTTAAAGAGGGATGTAAAGCACTATGAATTGGTATGTAAGTGCTATTGCTACTGCTATAAAATAAGATTTAGATATCTTGGCTGACCAAAAAATAAATGTGATCCAATAGCATATATTGTTACTAAAAAAAAAATAAATCTTAAGGTGCATCAACAGAAGCCCATTAATCCATATCATGATAATAAACACTATTCCTTACCATGTCCCATATGCCATGCAGTTACAATCACATGAGAAAAAAAACAAAGCCATTTTCATTAGCACTATTCTCAACTGCATGTTGATAATTACATCCGGTCGTTCAGTTCCTATTCCTTCAATATGGAGAACACTTTTCTTTAGGGATCCTATACTATTTTGATAATATCCAGTGACATTTAGAACTTTATTAGTTTTGGTGATAGGGTATGGAGAGAGAACTGACGTCCCCATATATTTATAGTGAATACTAAAGTAAATTGTTTATTTGTGAAAGTCAGATTTTAAGCAAAATACAGAAAAATTATATTTTATCAAACAAGATGAATCTGAAAGCTGGGTAGTATGGCAAATGATTGTGGGACAATAAAAGGAAACCTGGTTATCATTAGTAAAGAAAATAGAACATTAAGAATGATGGTGGATATTTTCCAATATCTGAAAGGGAGATTGAGCAAACATGAGACATAAAAATTAAGTAGGAACCTTAGTACAACAGATCTTGATTAATAGTTAGGAAAAACTTCTTAATGAGATAGGTTCTTCATCCATGAAAGACTAATATAGTTGCATTCTGCATTGTAAATAGCATTAACAGAGAGATGGACTAGATGACCTGAAATTTACATTTATATCCATTTATACTCTGGAATGTAGCAGGCCTAAAAACAACCCAAGCCTAATTATGATGAGGGAAAAAACACTCCCATGATCCATGAAACTATTCCTTAGACATGGTATCTGTTAAGCAAAGGATTGTAGGGAGAATCCTTCCCTTTTAGTATAAGAAAGCCCCCATATTAGCAAAGAAATGCCCACACCCTCCCCCATCCCCGGAAGAGAAAAGGTTTTACTTGAAGTAAACCACTCAAGCGGTTGGCCCCTGTGAGTGGATATTTAGTTTCACAAACTATTCCATTCATGAACAAAGCATCTTCAGCTACTGCCTCCACAGAAGACTGGAATTGATCAGATTAAAAAGTAGAGAGACAAAGACATCTAAAATTGGCATTTCCCACCCAGCTCCAAAGGCAAGGCATGACCTTCCAGCCACAATAGGAGTCAGGCAACAATAATTAGAATGGTGAAAGGACACACTCAAGTGCAGATTAAAGTACATTTCATAATGAACCTGGGCATCTAAATCATAAAGCCCTAGAATCACATAAAAACCCATCCACTCACCAGACTTTTTGTCAGCTGTCCGAGAACTGATTGCTGTGTCACTTCACTTCTGATTCCTAAATAAATGGAGACCTCCTTTCCAACTGCAGCTTGCCTCCTATGTCTTTCTCCCTTCTTAGAACTGGACCAGGTTTTACTTCCAACGGGAATTATTACAAAATAATTTGATCACATTCCATAGATTCTGGTCCTCTAAGCCAGAAACTTTATTACAAACAAGGCATAGCTCAAAAGTGTTTTAGGAAGGAATAGCAAAGCCCGAGAGTGGTATTAGAAGGGGAATCAGCCTTTAGTTTCTACTGTCCCACAAGCGGTCTAATTTTAACCTTCTTGAATTCTGTTAAGCCTTATCAAGTGCCAAAATAGCGCTAACTGTTAGTTGACTAGATTCCTGTTCATAGGCATGAACAATAGATTATTTAACATATGGTCTGCGCCTGACAGAGGGGGAAAAAATAAAGAAGATCCAATTTTTTTCCCCAGCAGCTCCATTTTAGTTTTATGGCAAATCTCCTATAGCTAATCTACCACCCACTGTTATGTAGGGAGAAATGTGTTGTTGGTGTAATCAACTTTAGATAAAACAAATGTAGTAAATATGCTGGCCTTTGAAGGCAGAAAAACCATAGATACCAAAGTGCTTCATTGTTTTATAGTAGAATAACTGAATCCTGAAAGCCTATCAGTTTTTCACTGTCCCAGGTTATAGCAAACAAAATCAAGGCAAATTTATTTTTGAGTTTTTTTAATGCTTTTCACTGTCTCATGAATAAATAGCATTTTCTCCTCTCTTAATGTTCATTGCTGTTTTCCTCCTTCCCGAAGCCAGATGTATATTTGTATGTGTGTATACATATATCAGATTGTTGGCCATTTGTATACATAATATGGTGCTTGAAGAAATCACCTGTAAAAAGAAATGGGAAATATGGGGTGCGGGGGGGGGGGTGCGGGGAGAGACTTCAACTGGAGCACTTATATGCACATTTATACAAGCCAACAGAGAAATGTTTCAGTTCTGGCTATTTCTCAAATGTACCTGATGTTGCAAAACATCTGCTTTATTGCATTAACAATTTTTTTTAATTTTTTTTTACATATCTGTGGAGCTCTTTTTAAAGCTTACTTTAATGCACGAAGTGCCCTAGTAATCAATTAGACCTGCTACTAAAGTTATGCCCAACGGATCTCTCACCCTCATCACCAAGGGAAAATAATATTGTGAAGTTCTGTTTATAAGAGTTCAGTATTATAATTAATTTTCTATTATAGCCACTCTTTGTAAAAAGAAAGAAAGAAAGAAAGAAAGAAAGAGATCTGCTTCGAGATCTTTACATAGCAAGACCATAAAAGCAGTATAACTGTATAATATGTTTTTCTCTCTGTCTCTAAATATGTGTTTGTGGCAGTGGTGGGTTCCTCCCGGTTTGGCCCAGTTCTCCCGAGCTGGTAGCGGTGACGATATGACGTTATCGAACCGGTTCTGCCCCCCCCGTGCCCGCCCCCGCATTATTCTTATCTTTTATTTGGCCCCACCCCCAATCTATTGCTGCCTTCTGAGTCCCAGCTGCTGGCTAAAGGGGAAAAAACTTGTTTAAACTCTTGCCACCGGACTTCAAAGGGCCGCCCTATAGCTGATCAGTGTTAAAAGAAAACAATGAGTAGAGCAGTGCCTGCAAAAATACATAAGTAGACCAGTGCCTGCAAAAATAAATGGGTAGATCGGTACAGCTGTGCAAGCAGTTAAAAGCCTGGTAGACCAGTACCTCTGCTAAATCCTAAATAACTGTCCATTTACCATCAAGCCACGCCCACAAAATAAGCCATGCCCTCAGAACCGGTAGTAAAAAAAAATTAGAACCCATCCCTGGTTTGTGGGTGTATGCACATGCACATTGCATTACACAGTATATTGTACATACCTTTTATATAGGCTTTATTTCTAAGTTGGGCAGGTGGGAGCAAAAATATAACAAATAACAGACAGTGGTGGGATTCAACCAGTGTAACAACCTTGACAAACAAACCTGACATTCTTTTTCCACACCATCTGAAGTATGCTTGGAATCTAGGTCCCAGCTGTAAATAACACTTATGCTGACATTGTAAATTGCTCAGAGAGTACTGCATACCAGTGGTCACCAACCTTTCTGGTTTTGTGGACCAGCAGTGGTGGTGATAGTGGAGGGGAAGAAGGATGGTTTTGCACACTGCTTGCACAAATGGAGCTTTTTGTGCTCATGTGATCACTCACTGCTTGCCCAGTCTGGTTTCCAAATGGCCGTGGACCAGTACTGGGCTGTGGACTGGGGATTGGGAACCCCTGTCGTGAAGCACTATGGGACAGTATATAAGTCTATGTCTATTTCTATTGCTATTATTTCACACTTTTTAATTGATGAATGACATCAAAATCAGGCAGGAGTGATCTTTTGGCTGAATGCTGTCATCATATTGCTGTGATTTTCAGACAGTGGAAAAAATAATTTAAAAAGTGGCACTGCAGAAATTCTTGCATCACACGTGATTACTTCCGTAAGCACCTCTATTAATTAGAGAAAAGCAAAAATCAGATTTTTTTAATGATTAATCTGTTGCTAATTAGGAAAAACAAATAGACAGCTTGATGGAACACTCCTGGGAGAAGGCTTCCTCACTACCTTTGGATAGATGTCTAAATCTAATATCTTTATTAATAAATAAAAGGCTGAAATATGAACAGATCTTGCTCATATAATAGGATTTTCCCTTCTCTCCCTTGCAGCCTGCATCTTTCAGTTTTCAAAGATCCCTGAATCTGAGGAAATGAATGGTATCCTCTCTGTCTAAATGAAAGATAGAGCCTATCCCTACATGAGAAAAAGGCTATACACTTTAAAAAAAAATGATGAAACCTGTTCCATAAATCCTTTTATTCATTTTGGTAAAGCAGGATTCCTGATTACCAACCAGACTATAAATATATGTATCTGAGAAGAGATTCAGATCCTTTGAGAATCTTTATGGTAATGTATTAATAACTTTTCAAAATGTTCAAGATTTCAAGATATGGATATGCAGAACCCTGTTGAACTTGCTTGCATGCTCATATCATTTACTGAAGTTTAACTTTATGTATGAGACATGCCTAGTACATTAAACAAAAGAGACTAAACTAAAAACACTTCTGAAGTCCTATTTATTTATTTATTTATTTATTTATTTTAGTTTATTAAACTTGTATGCCACCCTCTCTCCCAAAGGACTCAGGGCGGCTCACAACAATAAAAAACACATAAAATTCAGTATTCAAATATAAAACCAATAAAATCCCCTTAAAAAAAAAAAACCTCCTTCAGTCCAATCCGGCCAGGCCAAATAGCCATGTTTTGAGGTCACGGCGGAAAGAGCGAAGGTCAGGGGCCATCCAGAGCTCCAGTGGGAGCTGATTCCACAGAGTAGGCACACCCAAAGAGAAGGCCCGCTCCCTGGGAGTCACCAGCTGACACTGTCTGGCCAACAGGACCCCAAGGAGGCCCTCCCAGTGAGAGCGCACCAGGCGATGGGGAGCTATCGCTGGCCACAGATGGTCCGCCAGGTACCCCAGGCCTAAGCCATGTAGAGCTTTATAGGTAATTACCAGCACTTTGAATCTCATCCGGAGGGCAACCAGTAGCCAATGCAGGTCCCGCAGGAGGGGTGTAACATGAGAGTGTCGGGACACTCCCATCACTACCCATGCGGCCGCATTCTGCACCACCTGAAGCCTCCGGGTGGTCTTCAAGGGCAGCCCCATGTAGAGAGCATTGCAGTAGTTGATCCGGGAGATGACGAGCGCATGAGTGACTGTGCGCAGATTATCACGGTCCAGGTAGGGGCCTTTAACTCAACCCTGCAAAGAAAGATAATTAATGATCCTCCTCCTCCTCCTCCTCCTCCTCCTCCTCCTCCTCCTCCTCCTCTTCCTCCTCCAGTTCAGTTCTGGGAAACTTCCTGGACATGTTCCTGCAGTTTTCTTGGCAAGATTTTTCAGAAGTGTTTGCCATTGCTTTTTCCCAACGGCTAGGTCAACCAGCAGATTCTGTTCCTAAGGTGCTACTAAAATACTAAGACTTCTGGTTTCTAATCTGATGCCTTAACCACTGCATCATACTTGTTAAACCTTTATCTTTGATTTTTTATTAACTAAAACATGATAGCTAACTAATATGAGTCAACAATTTAAATTCTCTATTGCAATAACTTTTATACCACTTTGATGCTGCAGGACAGTGAGCTGGTAAAATCTGGTGAATGAATGCAAGGTTAAAATGGAATAATTGGAAGTATAACCCTGCCTTTTTCTGTCTTTCACTTCCATGAATTCCACTACAGGACTGAGGAAGAACTGTAATCTCGTCTGCTTGAACACAATCGCAGCTTCCTTTCACTTGGGAGCCTGTTTCCTAAGAATGTGTAATACAGAGGCAGCTTTCCTTCACCCCTCTAATTGAATACATGGAGGCCAGGGAGTAGAAAGGAGTGGGACCACATGTGGAGCTGCTTTCTCTTAACATTTTCAATCCCTCTGGATGTTCATCTGCAGGCTTGACAGTGCAGCTGGGTTTACAGAGCCAAAAAACAAAACAAAAACAAAAGGAAAGATTACAATTAGTCTGACTCACTTGCACTTCCTTTGACATAATTCCAAACATATTTATTGTCTTTGAAATGAAGTGGTGTTCTGGGCTTCCTTAAAGTGTAGCCACCTTTTATAGATTACCTTGAAATTCTTTATGAAGCACATCTGAAGCTTAGAACATTTCCCTACAGTCTGCCTGCTGAATAGCAGCATATGGTCTTCTCATACAAATATTAATCCTTCATTCATCACTGTACTAAGGGACCATAATATCAACATCTCAAAAATTCATATATAAGCAAAATAATTCTGCCCCTCCTTTGGGATAAGGAGAAGTCTTGAACAAAAGCCACCCCATCCATCAGGATAGTTAAACTTCATCTTTGGGGATCACTTGCCAAATCATTGAATAAGATTAAAAATTCAGCCCAAGCTGCACAAGGGACTTTCTGCTGTTTTATATACTATATATCCCTGTGTATATGTTTTGTACATAGAAGGCGATGGTAGTTCTGTAATCAGAATATATAGGAGAAGTTAGAGTTTTAGCGTAAGCAAATTCATTCAGTTTTCCTACAAAACTAAATGGAGGGGAAATAGACTCCCCCGTCCACCATCTCACCCGACATTACTGGAAACACAAAACTAAGCCAAAGGAAGGTAGCTTCCATATCAGCCTACTAATTTTACAAGATATAACTAATTTTTAAAAGCTGCTGATCAAAGTGAAACATTAGTTTGAGAGAGTTGGAGAGATGGGCCTCTGCCTGGAACTATACTAAGGCCTTGGCAGTGGAAAATAGTGGCGTGTTTCTCCATAGCATTTCCCAATCAGAAAACAGAGGGACTCTGAATAAATGAGATACAACAGCAAACATGCAAATTATGATTTAAACTCTGTCATGTTAATCAAACATGGCAGAACCACATTATGCTGCTAGATGAAGTTGCAGCTTTTTATTAGATAGTTAGATTTCATTGAGATACAGACAGATAAAATTGAAATAATGATAACAATGTTTTCCCTCCTTTTGAGAGAGATCAAAGACACCCAACCTGCGGTTTATTGCATTTGGCATCTTAATAAAAAAGCTGAATACTTACATGATTGAATCATTCTCTCAGTTCCATTAGTTTTACATCCATTAAAATTAGCAATTCATAACTCCAGCCAGACAAAATATCCAGAAAACTAGACAGAACACTATAAACTTGACATTGAAAAATTAACCAGAAGAATATATTAGAGAACAAAATCTGTGCATCGCTAAAGTTAATGTTGTGTCAAGAAGTTCCCATCTGGTACAGATTGAATATTTTATATTGCCAACTGGGCACCAAAGAGATGGGGAGAATGGCCTCTAAATGATCGTTCCTATTTAACACAAAACATCCCATTTGCCTCATTGCTTAATAGAAATGTAGCTTTCAAACTGTGTCCTGGGAAGCCATGAAGTTTCTCAGCGGAAGACAGCATTACCCTCTTCTTTTAATGCACAGCTAAAAGGGGTATTTTGAATATATCCACCTAAGACAGTGATAACCTTTTTGGATTTCGCTGTTATACTGCTGACATTGAATCTGTTCATTAGAAAATGTCCCCACATCCTCTTGTGATATATAAAAGTTTTTTTAAAAAAAGTTTGCTGTTTATTATATTTATATGCCATCCATCCAGAAAATGTAAACAGCTCCATTCTTCAGCATGTTAGAATCTTAACTTCTCTGTAGATACATCCAGGTAAAAGATTTATATGATGATTTTTATAGGAGTGACAAACTTTGATGGAATTAGTTGCTAAGAGAGACCGACATTAGCATCACTTCCTTCTCCCTTGATCAAAATCAGATTGAGAATAGAATTCAAAGATATTTTTTTTATATGAAGTTCAGGGAAATATATGATTATACACACAGTTTATTGTCATAATAATCTTGTTAAATAGGTAAGAGTGGAAGATATATAGTGATTCCCAATGATCCTTCTCCCATAAATGGAATGTTGACTGGGAATCACAATCATAAGAATTCCATCTGAAGGACACCAAGGTGGAAAAGACTATTCTAGCACCTGGATTAACAATTAAAGTAATAATAAAAATAGTGGCATCATATGTTTCAACAGTATATTCATTTGTCATGTAACAAAATAAGGACAGAGGTAGGGGAAAAAATCCAAACACCTTACCTGAAAATATAGAATAATCACTGTCAAGTAAGAAACATTATGGTCAAACCAACTTTAAATACAAGTTTGTAACAAATTATTCCAATAAAATGTTCTTACAAATACTCATCCAAACACAATATCAATCAAATGGATGAAGGATCACTGTTGTAAACATAAATTGCCTTTAAATAGTTGTCTTCTCCAAATTAGTAAACATTTCCTCATTTATTTGTTGAAGATTAGCTACTAAACATGTTTTGCAAGATTTAAAACATGCCCCCCCCCCTTCATTAACAAGTGAAATCAATATTTATTGTTCATTGCTATAAAGCCTACGGAAAACATGATGAAATGTAGATCTAAGCTAAGACCTGCAAGGCAACTTTTCTGGAAAACATTTTGATGTGTAGAGCTTTAGAACAATTAGTTTTTGTGAATTGATGTCTGTAGAAACTATGTTAACTCCAACACATATCCGAAAAAAGGTATTGCTTTCTTGTAGTGACTTCAGTAAATCTGTAAAATATTTTCCAACTGTTATATGTGTTTTATTGTGATGGAAAAGTTAAATTTATCTTTGATTTTTCCCAAACCTGGGCTGCCACCAATCTTTGGAAATATAAGATGATGAGTACTTCCAAGGGAGGATTGGAGAGCTAGCATATCTCTGAATGGGTGGAAATAATGTTGTGGCCATGAACAAAGGACCAGACAATAGATCACTCCCATAAAACCTCTCTGATAAGAAGAGATTGGAAGATTATCCACTCGTGCTCATGATAACTGCTGCTCATGAGAAGATCACAGGAAAATGGTTAAAGCACTGAGAGATGAAAAAAAAAATACATATTACATTCTCAACCCCTGGGTCCACTAACCTCACTTTTTAATCACTTTCATAGGAATCTTCTCAACTAATGGTTGACAACTGCTTAAAATTGGATAAGAGTCAATGACATTCAAAGGGGTGAGACTTAGTTCTCTTATAGCGACTTAGGAATCTCTCTTTTAACTCCATTCCCAGGTTCTAGAGGGGATTAAAGATACTAGGTATAAAAGGAAGAAGAAAAGAAAGGGCATTGAGACAAAGTGACAGAAAATGTTGTGACACTTGAATTACTCCAGGAGATATTTGAAGAATAGGGATAAAAACTAGCAGCTACAATATCAGCAATGATGTCGGCTTCTATGAATAGACTATATCCAAAATATATTTAAAAAGAAATAGCAAATGTCATAACAAATGTGAAGAAAAATATGTTGGAAGATCTATAGGATAAAGGCCTAACACAAACCTCATTAGATGCAGAAATAATATAAATTAATTGTTGACATACCATATATACTTGAATATAAGCCGAGTTTTTCAGCCCGTTTTTCAGGCTGAAAAAGCCCCCCTCGGCTTATATTCGGGTCACGAAAACAATGCCTTTTTCCCTGCAACCGTTTTGGCTCCCGGGGTTGCAGGGAGGCTTGCTAAAGCCAAAATGGGGTGTGGGGGGTATGGCACCCCTCCCCTGCGCCCCTTTTTGGCTGTAGGGGTCAGGGAGGCTTGCGCCGGCAGCGCATTCTGCTCCTCTTTTGCCCCTCAGCGGCTCCCAGCAACTGAGCAGAGAGGTGGCCGATGCCTAACGAGCGGAAGCCAAAGTGCCACCGCTGGGAGTTGCTGGGAGCCGCTGAGGGGCAAAAGAGGAGCAGAAGGCACTGCCGGCGAGCGAGTGAGCAGCCAGCCATGCCGGGGGCACTTTGGCCGCTGGGCCCGCCCGCCGTGGCTGGAGCTCGCCACTCACCAAATTTGGCCTCGGTCGCAGCCACGGCTCCGGCACCAGTGCTGAAGAGGGGTCGGTGCTGGGCGACGAAGAAGAGCAGAAGCAGCTGCTGCCAGGCAAGCGGGAGCCAAGCAACCCATGGTCATGCGTGGCCCATGGCAAGGGCCCACGGCTGCCTGGTACTGGCCCCGAACACCAGCGCCGTCCCTTGCCCGCCTCAGCTCCCCGCTCTTTTCTTCCCCCCGCAGGTGCCTCCTCCCTTTCCTCGCTCCAGTTGCCCCGAGGCTGCCCGAAGCGTTCCTTTCCGAGGGGCTTCTCAGCACCGTGCCTCAAATTCAGTTCAGCTGGGGGAGGGAAGCAGGGAGTTGAGGTGGGGTGGGGGACCTGCGCCCCTCTCCCTCTCCCACATCGGAAAGGAACTTTCTGCTTCAGCTCCCTGCTTCCGAGAAGCCCCTCGGAAAGGAACGCTTCGGGCAACCTCAGGGCGACCGGAGCAGCCTCGCCCGCTGGCCGTTCGGGGCAAGGAAAGGGAGGAGAAAAAAAAGGGGCGAGAAAAAAGTTTCCCAAAGTTTCTTTTTCAGCGAACGCTTCCCCTAGCCCTAACCCCGCCCGCTGCCTTCTCTTGTTTCGGTCAGGGGACCGGGCGAGAAAGAATGGGGCAAGAAAAAAGGGTGACTTTGGATTTTGCTGGGAGTTGCTGGGAGTTGCTCCGAGCACAGAGGGGAAACATTCACTGAAAAAAGAGCCTCCGCTGGAAGAGCAAGGGAGACGTTAACTCCGCACTCGGAGCAACTCCCAACAACTCCCAGCAACATCCAAAGTCACCCTTTTTTCTCGCCCCATTCT
>WNWU01000053.1:4022415-4057892 GCA_012654045.1 Ptyas mucosa | reverse complement strand
CCTTCTCTTGTTTCAGTCAGGGGACCGGGCGAGAAAGAATGGGGCGAGAAAAAAGGGTGACTTTGGATGTTGCTGGGAGTTGCTGGGAGTTGCTCCGAGCGCAGAGGGGAAGTGTTCGCTGAAAAAGAATGGGGTGAGAAAAAAGTTTCCCAAAGTTTTAACAGGCGAGAAAGCTGAGAAAGGGTGAGAGCCTCCGCTGGAAGAGCAAGGGAGAAGCTAACTCCGCGCTCGGAGTAACTCCCAACAACTCCCAGCAACATCCAAAGTCACCCTTTTTTCTCACCCCGTTCTTTCTTGCCCGGTCCCCTGACCGAAACAAAAGAAGGCAGTGGGCAGGGGCAGCGAGAGGGGAAGCGTTCGCTGAAAAAGAACGGGGCAAGAAAAAAGTTTCCCAAAGTTTCTTTTTCAGCGAACGCTTCCCCTCTCGCCCCCCGCCCTCTGGCCCTCTGGCTTTCCCCCCCACACTCAGCCTTCCCCCCCTCCGCACGCTCATGCACACATACACACTCACTGACACACGCAGCCACGCACCTGCACACAGACGGCTGGGCTAGCCAGCACTAAGCAGAGTCAGAGGTTCTCCGGAGCTGAGCAGATCTGCAAGGGGATCTGCTTTGGGATCCCCTCGGGCTGTTGCTGTCACTTTCTATAACTAAAACTTGGGGGGTGGGGAAGTCCCTGCTGGGATGAAGGAAAGAAAAGAAGGAAGGAAAAAATGAAGGAAAGAAGGAAGAAGGAAAGAAGGAAGGAAAGGAAAGAAAAGAAGGAAGGAAGGAAGGAAGGAAGGAAGGAAGGCAAGAAAGAAAGAAGGAAAGAAGAAGGAAAGAAGGAAAGAAGGAAGGAAAGAAGGCAAGAAGGAAGAAAGAAAGAAGGAAGGAAAGAAGAAAGAAAGATTTCTTTCGTTCTTCTTTCATTCTTTCGCCTTCCTGCCTTCCTGCCTTCCTGCCTTCCTGCCTTCCTGCCTTCCTTCTTCCCTTCTTCCTAACAGGGACTCTCCCCCACTCCCTGAAGTTTTTAGTTGGCTTCAAAGAATTCAACAGCTGGAATGCAAGCGGAGGGGAGGGGAGAGAGAAAGAGAGAATGAGAAAGAGTGGGAGTGACAAGATAGGGCAAAAACGTAAAATGTGAGGACAGTCGTAAGTTTGAGGACTGGTCACAAGTGCGAGGACCAGTCAAAAATTACTTTTTCAGCCCTCTGAGTAGTCCATATGCACAAAAGGACTACCCAGAGGGCTGAAAAAGGTGATTTCTGACAGGTCCTCGCACTTTTGACCGGTCTTCGCATTTATGACTGGTCATCATTTATGCCCATTGTAGCATTCTTAACAACCATGTCACTCATTTCACAACTGCTTCTCTTCACCATGGTGACAAGATAGGGCAAAAACGTAAAATGTGAGAACAGTCGTAAGTTCGAGGACTGGTCACAAGTGCGAGGACCAGTCAAAAATAACTTTTTCAGCCCTCTGAGTAGTCCATATGCACAAAAGGACTACCCAGAGGGCTGAAAAAGGTGATTTCTGACAGGTCCTCGCACTTTTGACTCATCTTTTTTTATTTTGAAATTTAACAGTAGCTGCTGCATTTCCCACCCTCGGCTTACACTCGAGTCACTAAGTTTTCCCACTTTTTGGGGGTAAAATTGGGGGGGGGGTCGGCTTATATTCAGGTCAACTTATACTCGAGTATATACGGTACTGGAAAATTAAAAATTGTGGATTATAAAACAAAGATTACGGACAAAATGGAAATACATATGACAAATCAAGAGAATCACCTGGATAATGACTACTTACTGGATATATAAAACAGGTTTGCTTGGAGAAGATTTTGAGATGAAAATGTAAAAAACTGAAGAGAGATCAAATTCTATGACAACATCTCAATGATTAAGGATCACCATTTTGGTAAGCAAAAGGAAGGGGTACAAAGTTGGTTCATTTGACCAAACTTAAACTAAGACATGTTTCTATGAAATTTCAGGAATGCATATGGGCTTTTTACCGACGCCAGGACTGAAATGTTAATGATTTACTGATTTGCGTAGGATTAATATATGGGTTATTGGAAGAAAGAATACTTGCATTTAATCTTATAGAGGGGAAAGAGCTGCCAAGTTCCTCTTTATAAAGAAGATCCTTAAATAGCAATAGCAATAGCACTTAGATCTATATACCGATTTACAGTGCTTTACAGTCCTCTCTAAGCAGTTTACAAAGTCAGAATATTGCCCCCCAAAATTTGGGTCCTCATTTTACCGACCTTGGGAGGATGGAAGACTGAGTCAACCTTGAGCCTGGTGAGATTTGAACTTTGAAAGAAATAGTTCCTTTTTTTTCTTATTTTCCCCTTTTTCCTTAAAATTTGCACTTTCTATTGTTCCTTTCCCTAATTTTCCTTTCAGAATTTTGTTTGTATTGTCTTTTATTATTTTTTAAAACAGCTGCTAGTCTCTAATAAGTTTAAAGAAAATATCTCACTCTGAAAATTTGGAGAACAATTACCACTGGTATACATAGACCAATAGTCTAACGTAATGTGAATAATTGTCTTTTGTTACAGATTTTTTTAAAATAAAACATCTTGGTGATGTTGAAAAGAAAACATTGAATCTGAATTTTTTAAAAAATGTAACATGGATCTTTTCCTTTTCTTACTTATACACTAAAACTGTTAATTGCAAAATGAAGATATGTGGAACTGAATCACAGGTTGCCCACAAATTTATGGCTTGTGAAGCTGACAAGGAAATTTTCTCTGTATCAATAACCCTTATGTTATACAGGTTTATTTTTAGGTGGTACCCAGAGAAAAATTAAATGTCTACAATTCCTGGATGTTCTGGAAGACAACAAGTTATAAGTCATGCCCAAGTGCATATGCATGCTTTAAGAATAATAATAGAGTTCTGTGCATGTTTAAAAGCAAGTTCCACTGAATTGACAGGATTTATTTTTGAGTAATGAGTCAAGCTAAATCTTGGAAAGCATTTACTGTAGAAATCTCTCTTAGCAGTGCAGAAAGCTTCCACTGAACAAGAGAGAGGGGAAAAATGAAGTAATGACAGCAGTTCTATAGCAATTTTTTTATGCATCAACAATTGATTTCATTCTTTGACCCCATTTCTTATGTAGCCAATCTGACAATACATTTCATAGACACAATAAGTAAATTTGTGGGAACCCCATGATAAGCAGAATAGAAAAAAAAATCTTTAAAAACTGAAGGGGGGAAAGGTACTTCTAATGTGGAAGACTTTCAGAATGCTAACTAACAAGATAATTTGATGGAGTTGCATTAAAGCAGAACTAATTTATAGTTGTTAGATTGACATTCTGCTTTCATTTTGTATAACTCAAGGGCTGATGTATACAATGTTCCTCTCCATTTTGCCTACAACAACCACCCTTTGGGATGTGTTTGATTAAGAGACTGGCCAAAGGTCTCCCAGCTGACTTTCATACCAAATGGAAGAATTACAACTTACAGTTTTCCAATTACTAATGTAGCATCTTACCTACTACACCACACCAGCTTTCCAACATTAGTAAACTACTTATATTCTTAGGGACTTTCTTCAGGCTTGCATCCCACCCTTTCCAATGCATTTCTTTAGAATTGCTGATCTGTTGTTGGGGGAGCAGAGCGGTGATGAAAAAATTGAGTAAAATGGAATATCTTGGAGAAGCTTTAAACAGGAGCTCTCAACTCTATGTTTATTTTGTAAGTTGTAGTCACAGCTGTCATAGTATTTTCTGCATCTCCCAAAGTTAATTGACAAGTTTCAAGAGATCTGAAGACCCTTGAGCATTTGCACCAACCCAGGATTAGTACAGCTGAGCCAATTGACTTCTGACTACTGAGATTCAGCAGGAAATACTGCGGGAGATAGTTTGCAAATGTAATATTAAAGGTGAAAGTTGAATATCACTTATTGTTGATAAGCCTACTTTTACCAATCCACTGGATTCCCAGCTTCCCTTTCTTATGGCTAGAATGAATATTCTATGGTGTTTTCACATTGTATCAACATTTTTTTTTTCTTAAAAAAATAAATCTTAATAGTTCTCCCTAAACTGCACTGCCAGAAATCATTGTTTTCACCACCTTTTAAAAAAAAAATTAATAGCTGGTATTAGCTGCAAAAAACAAATACAGCGAGACACTGATGGGATGAGAATGTAGCTGGACACTAGATTGGCACTTTCTCATTAGTTTGCTGCTAGGGAGAATTGGTTGATTTATGGGAAATGCCAAGAAAGGCAGCAGTGAGGTTGGGTGAATGTTTCTGATGGTTGACTGTATGAAACACAAAGAATGCTCATCAACCTTGGACTGTTTAACAGATCTTGCAACCTATACAGTATCTCATGATAACTAAACACTAAACTGTATACTGATTAGTCATAACTAGGTTTTCTATATATGATGACTGTTATATTTATATGTCCATCACACACACATGTATGTATGTGTGTATATATATATATATATATATATATATATATATATATATATATATATTTACTGACAAAACAATAAAGGGAGACTAGTATAGATCTATTTCAAGCTATTTAGCTTTCATCAGCTAGCCGTACCCTTCTGGGATTCGAACCTGGCCTTGCTTGCATATTAGACAGTTGTATTAACATCTAAGCCACAGGTTCTCCTCACTATGTCAGCTTGTACCAAGGGAGTTTAATGGTTTCTAACAGTCTATACATCCTTTACTTATTAAGGATCCTTGACTTATTAAGTGTAATATAAACAGAAAGTCCCATTTTCTAAGTATGGATTCTTAGCCCAAGCAGCTGCATTTATACATTCACACAGCAGGAGAAAAGAATCAGTTGGGTTGAAAAAAATACAGACAAATATCTGCAAAATAGCACAACTTTTGAGATTCTTCTGTGGCAAGATTATGAAGGAGGGAATAACTGATCTTTAAATTGCTTTGAAAATGAATGGCAAAAATCCTCCGTAGATTTTTTTTCCTGACATAAATATTGCCTTCCTGAAGTCTCTCCATCTTTTTCTTCCTCTGTTTGTGTATATATTAGAGATAACATCCTTATGGAATATAATACTAGTGTTTGATTTCTAGCCTTTTAGCTTTGATTGTAGATAAGATAATTTAAACTTCAGCCAAGCCTGTTTTTAATTGAAGCTTCATAAGAAATTGTGTTTCCCTTTGATATAAAAAGTTCAAAGTTACTAAGAAAGGTTTGGAGGTATAATTGAAAGGTCATTAAGAAAAAGGACCCTGAAGTATTTATGTGCTCCTGGACATGATTATCCAGAAAAGCCAGCTTGAACTTCCATTAATAAAGGGGGATTTCTATCAATATAAGCAATTCAAATTTACTGTGTCTTCCATTCCTTCTGTCACCACTATTAAAGACTCATGGTGTAATATTTTTAAATAATAAAATAAATTCTTTGATCTACTAATATATGAGACTGACTTTTCATATGCTTTGGATTATTTACATTATTTATATCTAATTAATGTAAATCCATGCATCTCATGATTTCTCTAGTCCTTTTTATAAATCTACTCAGATCTTATCCTATTTTATAATATTTTCAATAATCCTGAATGCTTACAACATATCATAAAATATAGCAATAGCACTTAGACTTGTATACTGCTTCACGGTGCTTTTCTAGCCCTCTCTAAGCAATTTACAGAGTCAGCATATTGCCCCCAACAATCTCTTCCTCATTTTACCGACCTCAGAAGGATGGAAGGTTGAGTCAAATATGAGCCTGGTGAGATTTGAACTGCCAAATTGCAGTCAGCAGAAGTAGCCTGCAGTACTGCATTCTAACCACTGCGCCACCTCGGCTCTTAATATCAAGCCCTTCCCTATATCTTGTTATGATTTACTGTCAATAAATAGCCCTCAAATAAGTGAAGAAGAGTTGTCTGTTGTTTCAAAATTCCAAATCATCACTATCACCATTCCATTATGAAGTTAAGGTTGTACTCTCAAAATGTTCTCATTGCTCTGCATAGCATTCATAATCTATATACTACTAAAACTCTCCTGTTTGTTTGTTTGTTTATTTGTTTGCAACTTTCAGTTGGGTGAAATTGGAAAGTACAGGGCGAGAACTATTGAACTAAAGTAACTCAAATGGGCTAACTTGCCAGTACCCATAACTCTTGTGTGAATGAAATTTGAGAAAGTTGCAGATGCTTGAGTATCAGTGCACCTTTCAAGTAGTCCTGGAAGGATAAAAGACCTTGGTACCAGGAGAGGAAGTGCAGACTTCCTTGACGTCCACAGCTTCTTTGTTTCCCCTTCCCTCACCAAATGACAGGCAGTTCTGCTGGTTAGGGGAAGAAGAATGACTTCTAACAGTCTCTGCCAGTTTCCCACAAGCAAGCAATCAATGGGGAAGCTTTTTTTTTTTTTTGCCCATCCATAGTCATTCTGTTTTTCTCTTTAGATAAGAAAACAACTCTGAAAGGATGTCCCAAGGATGTCATCGGTTATCTAGTAATCTTTAAAATTTACCAGAGTTAACTTTAAACAAATAAAACAGGGAAACTGGCAGGAAATTGGAAGTCATTCCCACTACTCCACCCAATGAATTAGTGACAAGGTCTGATGGGAAATGGAGGTTGGCTGCCTTGGAATAGAGGCTAAAATCTGAAATTTCTTAAAAACAGTGGGCAATAAGGAAAGGATAAATGAGAAATTCAGATGCTTATTTGTTAGCAGGCCAATAGCAGGCCAATAGGAACTCTGCGCATGCCCTAAGATGGCCGCAAAATGCCGTTGAGCTCCCCTTGAGGCATCTGGCTCCCTGGAGAGGTTCAGGGACCCTGTTGTTCGAGGCGGGGGCATGATTTGGATGCCGGAGCCCCCAAGGACCTGATGGGGCTGCCTGGGAACATCAGCTGTGGCTGGAGGGAGACGTGGTAGGAGCCGGTGAGGGCCAGCTGATAGTCGGAAAGGGCACAGCTGGTGCCTCTGGCATAGCCTGCGCAGCCGGAAGGATGCCAGCGGGGAGGACTAGGATGCGCCGCGGAAGCGGTGGCCACGGAGGGTGGCCGAAGGGGGCTGCCCCAGGACTTTGTTGTGCTGGTGGGGCACCCCAAGGCTGCCGTCGAGGTTGCTGCAGCTGCTGCTGCAGATGCTGGGCCATGTTTTGAATTCCTGTGGCCTCCTCTTCGTCCCTAAACCTACGTCGGTACCACCGACACTGTGTGTGACCCTCTGGTGGCCGGGGGAGTTGTGACCGCCAAATTGTGGGGTCAGCATGGAGGGTGGGGCCTCCCCAATGCCCTTCCCCCCACCCCTCCACAGGTGTTTCCTAGGGGATGGGGTAGGTTTGGGATCGGAGAGGCCGGTTTTCCATCTCTTTTCCATCTATGTTCCATCTGGATGTGTTCTTGTGACGTGGGACTGTCCTCACTGCCCCTTGGGCGCTCCGTTCTGCCCCCCTCCAGGAGGTACCAGGGATGATGGAACTTGCCTGTCCTGGCTGAACAACTGGGATATTAGAGCTCCTAACATGGCCGGTGTGAGAGAGCGGTTCATGAGGACCTTATCCTATGGATCCCCCCATTGCAGTGAGAGGGCAATGGGGGAGGGCTATTGTTTCATCGCTTCGGTGCTGTTTCCCCTGGACTTTGTCAGCAGCCAGACAGCTTCCCTTTTGGGGTTTCTCAGACCATGCCAACCTATACAGCTGTTGAACTATATGCCTTGAGGGGGTCCCCCCTCTCTCAAGGCTGGCCATCTGGACTGTCAACAAATTTCCTTGATGACAGATTTTGGAATCCTGAGAAGTGGCATAGAAGGCAGAGGAATATTTGGGGTTTTTTAGAGGTTTTTTTTTTTAGCCATTGTTTAAGGGGTGGGAGGGAGGATGGTATTTGTACGACCAGGGTGGGTTTGGGGGGCAACACACCAGGGTCGAGGCCTGTCCTGGCGAGGGGCTGCAGCATTGGGAGCGTGGGGTTGGATGTCAGGGTGGAGGCCGGATTCCATTCTAGTGAGGGCTGTTTAATTAGTACTGTGGGTGGGAGGGGCAGATATGGCAGTAGCAGGGAGCCATATCATGTTTTGGGAGTGTGCATCCGTCATCTCTCTTTCCCCGGGTTGCTCAAATCTTCAGGACCTGGGCCTTCGGCTGATGTTATCACGGATACCAGGTCTACAACCTTATTTACAACCTTGTAAGATTTACAACCTTATTCAAGAGAGGGGAATGGACCTGGTGGGTATTATGGAGACCTGGTTGGGCATGGAGGGGAGGGTTCCCCTCATTGAAATGTGTCCACCAGGCTTCTGTGCATTCCATCAGCTGAGGGCTCACAGTAGGGGCGGGGGTGGTGGTGGCTATTATAAAGGAAAGTCTTTGTCCGAGGGAGCCCACTGTACCTCAGATAGCTGGATGTGATCCCTCCTTGTGAAGTGGGGTCGTGAGGTACAGATGGGCTTGCTGATTGCATACCTGGCTCCCTACCATGAAGCAGCGGCCCTGCCTGAGCTGCTCAAAGTAATAGCCGGAGTGGCGGTGGATACCCCCAGACTTATGGTCATGGGGGATTTCAAATTGCCATCCATCAGTGAAATGTCTGAAGTAGCTCGGGAGTTCATGGCCTCCATGATGGCCATGGACCTGACCCAATTAGTTCAAGGCCCTACTCACACGGGGGATACACTCTGGATCTGATTTTTGTCTCTGGTCAGTGGTTGAATGATCTAGAAATAGGGGATATAGTCACCAAGCCCTTGTCATGGGCAGATCATTTACTCCTTCGACTAGACTTTTGAGCCGCTAACCTCTGCCACAGGGAGTCAGAACCGACCAGATGATTCCGTCCCAGGTGCCTAATGGATCCGGATAGGCTCCTGACGGAGCTTGGGCCATTCCCTGAGGCTCTGGCTCATGACTCAACTGAAGAACTGGTGGCCACCTGGGATAGGGTAGCCACTGGAGCTTTGGACCGTGTTATGCCTTTGCGGCCTCTGACCTGCTGCCGATCTCAATTGGCTCCTTGGTTTTCTGAGGAGCTGAGGGAGATGAAGTGCCGGAAAAGACACCTGGAGAGCGATTGGAGGTCCAGCTGCTCTGAATCTGACCGAACACTAGTGAGGTCTCACATTAAGACCTACTTAGTGGTGATAAGAGTGGCAAAATCAAATTATTTTTCCACTCTTATTGCATCTGCAGAGAACCGCCCAGCAGCCCTGTTTAGGGTGACCCACTCCCTCCTTCAACTGGGAGCGAGGGAAGACCCCTTTCAGGGTAGGGCTGAAGATTTTGTGCAATTCCTGCATGATAAAGTCACTCAGATTCAGGAAGGCTTGGACTCCGCTTGGGTAGATTCAGACGGGGTGATGGAGGTGGGTCTTGAGAATGTTATCTGGGAGGGATTTGACCTTGTGACTCTTAAGGACATGGACAGGATTCTGGGTAGGCTTAGCGCTGCCACATATTTATTGGACCTGTGTCCCTCTTGGCTGGTGCTGGCCACCCGGGCGGTCACACGAACCTGGCTCCAGGGGATTATAAACGCTTTGTTGAGTGAGGGGTTCTTCTCTACCTCCCTAAAAGAGATGGTGGTGAGACCCCTCCTCAAGAATCCTTCCCTGGACCCAGCTGTATTAGTGAACTATTGTCCAGTCTCCAATCTTTGCTTTGTGGCGAAGGTTGTTGAGAGTGTGGTGGTGCGACAACTTCCCCAGTACCTGGATGAAGCTGTCTATGTAGGTCCATACTAGTTGGGCTTCAGGCCAGGGTACAGCATGGAAACAGCATTGGTCGCATTGGTTGATGATCTCTGGAGGGCCCGGGACAGGGGTTGTTCCTCTGTCCTGGTGCTATTAGATCTCTCAACGGTTTTTGATACCATTGACCATGGTATCATGCTGCATTGATTGGAGGGATTGGGAGTAGGGGGCACCGTGTTGTGGTGGTTCTCCTCCTTCCTCTCTAACTGTATGCAGTTTGTGTTGGCAGGGGGTCAGAGATCGACCTCAAGGCGCCTTGTTTGTGGGGTGCCGCAAGGGTCAGTCCTCTCACCCCTTCTGTTCAACATTTATGTGAAGCCGCTGGGTGAGATCATCTGTGGTTACGGGGTGAAGTGCCATCAGTATGCTGATGATACTCAGCTGTACATCTCTACCCCAAACCACCCCAATGATGTCCTTGACGTGATGTCCCAGTGCCTGGAGGCCATGTGGATCTGGATGGGGAGAAACAAGCTCAGACTCAACCCTTCCAAGATCGAGTAGCTGTGGTTTCCGGTGTCCTGATATAGCCAGCTAGCTCCATCACTGACTATTGGGGGTGAGATCTTGACCCCCTCAGAGAGGGTTCGCAACTTGGGTGTTGGCAACTTGGATGCACAGCTGTCTTTAGAAGACTATATGACAGCTCTAGCCAGGGGAGTTTTCTATCAGGTTCGCCTGATTTACCAGTTGCATCCCTTTCTGGACCGGGACGCCTTGCACACAGTCACTTACACCCTTGTTACATCACATCTGGATTACTGTAACCCTCTCTACATGGGGCTCCCCCTGAAGAGCATCTGGAGGCTCCAATTGGTCCAGAATGCGGCCGTGTGGGTAATTATGGGTGCAACATGTCGCACCCATGTAACACCTCTCCTGCATGAGCTGCACTGGCTCCTGGTGGTCTTCCGGGTGCGATTCAAGGTGCTGGTTACCACCTCTAAAGCACTCCATGACTTAGGACCTGGGTATGTATGAGATCACATTCTGCCACTGGTAGCCTCCCACCGGCCAATATGCTCCCACAGAGAGGGACTCCTCAGGGTGCCATTGGCCAAACAATGTCGACTGGTGACACCCAGGGGGAGAGCCTTGTCTGCGGGGGCACCTGCCCTCTGGAATGACCTGCCCCTGGAGGTTCGTATGATCCCCAGCCTTCGTACCTTTTGCCATGTCCTTAAGACCCTTTTGTTCCAACAGGCCGGGCTGGCTTAGAAGATGAATTTTAAATTGGGTTGTTTGTCCATTTTTAACTTTGTGGGCCAAATCTTATATATTTGTTTTAAATTGTTTTTAAATGTTGTGAATTTATGTGTGTTTTAATATGGTTGTACACCGCCCTGAGTCCTTCGGGAGAAGGACGGTATAGAAGTTTAATAAATAGAAAATACAACTACAAAATACTTGTGAGATAGGGTTGTCTGGGGTTGCCAGCAGTTGAGGGGTGAGTCCTTTTCTTCCAAGGAGGGAAGAGCTTCTAGGGGACACATCAGGATGGTAAGTGGGGGTGGGGGTGGGGTGGAGTTTTTCTCAAGATTCATTGCTGCCTTTGTTCCCCACCTCTCAGCAAAGTGGCAAAGCTCAGCCAAAGTTGAAGAGGAATGACTTCTAGCAGTCTCTGCCAGTTTCCCACAAGCAATCAATCAACGGGGAAGTTTTTTGGGGGTGTTTTGCCCATCCATAGTCATTCTGTTTTTCTCTTTAGATAAGAAAACAACTCTGAAAGGATATCCCAAGAGGCCATGGGTTGTCTAGTGAATCCTTAAAATTTACCAGAGTAAATTTTAAACAAATCTTCCATGTTTCTTAATTTGTTTGTTTAGAAGAATTATATATTGCCTTCTCTATTTGCAACTCTGAGTTCCTTACAAAGCATAGTAAAATATTAATAAAAACACTATTAATACAAAATGAGCATAAAACATAAAAGCCAATAGTAGAAATAAAATGCCTTGGGAAAATGAATATGTTTTGTGTCCCTCCTAAACTATAGCAAGAATAGTTTTCCCCCCAAATAATATAACTTTAAAGGAGGAGGGTTGTCTTAGAGTTATATGAAATATAAGAATGGGAAAAAATTATTATCTTTTCCTGCATAATCTGTTATGGGAATAGGGGCCATTTTAAATTAAGGGTCATCTTCTTTGGGGAAATCATGCTATATAAGTTTAACAAATTGCTCCCTTGAGAAAAAGAACAACAGTATTATAAATAGATCTGAAAGAACTTTTTCAATATAATATACAGAACAGACTTAGTGATGCATCATGCAGACAAATACTGTAGAATACTACTTTTTCAAGGCTGCCAAAATATAATTAAAGGTTAATCATGCAGAACAAATATTTCCCAGCATTTTAAAAATATTTTCCCGTTATCATCTTATTTATTTTTATTATATCATTCTCTAATAAGACTGAAAAATTGAAGCTTTATTTTTTTCATCAACAATTAGAATCTTACAACATAAGGAAGGGAAGAAAAATGAACAGTGAACTCTTTTGGAAGAAATAACCTAGGCATATCTTGGATCTTTAAAAAAAATGTTCCGTCCATTTGACTGAAAATTAATAATCAATGTTTTCCTTTTTAATTTTCACATGGCACCTTGTCAGCTAAGGTAATCTAATGCTATGATTCAATATCTTAATGTGTACCTGTAATATCTGTCTGGTTTCTACACATCCCTTCCAAATATGTGCTTTTTGCAAATACTAAATTACTAAATAACAAATGTTACCATATTCCAGGGGTGAAATCAAGCAGGTTCTGACAGGTTCTGGAAAACCAATCGTGGAAATTTTGAGAAGTTCGGAGAACAGGCAAATACCACCTCTGGTGCGGTGCAATATCCTTCCCCCAGGAGTGGGGACGGAATGGGGATTTTGCAGTATCCTTCCCCTGGAGTGGGTGGGAATGGAGATTTTGCAGTATCCTTCCCTTGCCATGCCCACCAAGCCACACCACACCCATGAAGCCATGCCCACAGAACCGGTAGTAAAAAAAATTGAATTTCACCACTGCCACATTCTATTCTTTTCATGCTAAGATGGAATCTGTTTTGTAAATTCAACAGTCTTTACTGCAGAGTGATTGAATAGTAACAGCAATTATGTAGAGCAGAGGTCCCCAATTCCTGAACTTTTTTGTGTCCAAAGTATCAGGAAGGCCTAATTAAGATTTGAAGACTTTGCTGGAATATTACCATTTACTACAGAAGAAAGAGAATGCCCTCTTGGAACGTATTCACTGCATTTCAGGACTAGATCCATTTTATTTGAAAAAGCGGATTTTTATTCCTAAAAATTTGTTTTGAGAAATAGTTTTAAGTAGGCAAAATGGTTTCAGACCATCATTTGGAGACAAAGAGGTAAGAATTTAGCAATCTTAAACAATTAAAAAAAACTTAGTTAATTTAAACGTACAGAAATACTTTTCAACAGAATCCTCCCAGAAATTTAGAGTAAACTTGGGAACAATATCCACATATAACTATAAAAGTCTACTTTACTCAGCAAAAAAATCAGTTTAAAAAATCACCATCCTTGGCATAACCCAGTTGCTAGGAAACAAACAGTTCAGCTATCCCCCCCCCCCCCAATCTCTGGATGACCTGCTGCAACTGTATTTTTTAGTCACTAAAAAATCTCTTTGGTGTCATCATTTCCATGTTTTTGCATATTTTTAAATTCAGAATTAGACATTCCTAAGGGAAGCATAGCGGCACTGATAATAGAGAATGGTTACAACTTACTATTCAAATAGCCTTACTAAAGCATTCTAACTGCCTCACTGCCTAAGACAAAGTGGTGTATATGGCAACCCTCGAGTCTTCCGTTGTACACTAAATCACAAGTTTTGGCGATTAGGAGGTCCCATAATTTAATAGAAGTGCCAAAGAAGTGATTTACTCATTGTCGACTTTAAATAACACATAATAGATTGAATGGCATTCCCGGTCTGCTTACTAAAGAAAGACTTGTCTACTGAATTACTCACTCTCTATTGTCCTGAAAGAGCTATCTTGTTAGATTCATTGGCATGCAGTGTTGCTTTGCCTAGAAGCCTTGTGTTCTACAAAGCTGCAGTAGCTTTAGACTATCTGTTTTTTGTTGGTTTCTTCAATAATTGATTAGATATTGTTCAATGATAAATGTGGTGAACCGAAGTGTAGCGTGTGCCACCAATGTGCAAAAACCAAAACCTCGATTTTGCTGAGTACCTTTTCCATTCCACAAATGCAATTTATCATGCCAATGTTAAAGAATGGATTAAAATGTAAGTTTCACAGTTAAAGACACACTAAAAAGAGCATGACTTACATTGATCTGGCCAATCATCCATCAGATTACTCCCTGTCTGTGCTTTGCAGTAACAGATTCATCTCAGGAAGCAATTTGAAACAATTCTTCTGTATAACTTATAAGAAGTTAATTCCTTTCCTATATTTTGTTCGAGTTCCGAATTGGTATTGTAAGAGTCATCCCACAATTACAAATCTAATCTCTTTTTTGCTTTTCCTTGTGGACCACAATATAGACAAAGGAGAGACTCATTTTCTAGTTAAATCTGGAAGAAGAAAAGCAAACAGAATAAAGCAAAGTTAGATTAAAATTACTATTTGTTCTTGGAAGTTCACTTGGTGCTCAAAAGTGATGCAGGCAAGATAGGATTTTTTTTTTCCTTCGGGTCATGGGCTATATTTGGACTTTGAAGGACATGCCAAGATCCTTCATCCAAAAAATGAGTGAGACCAGGACTAAAGGAAAGGATGATTTAATTTCAATGTGGTAATTCCATGGCAGCTTTTCATGGGCTTGCAGTCCTGCTTAAGAATTTTAGATTTAGATCGAAATGTCATGCAAGGCCAAATGGCATAAACATGCAGGTGCAATCTAGGAAGCTGTTTGTTTAGAAGCTGCCAAGAAGACTATTAAATACATAATAAGTCTCTAGCAGCAATACAAGCTTTACACGCAGGTTAATTTTTTACTAGGATTTTCAAAGCCGCAAACCATGTGGATAAAACTGGTTAGATTTTAAGATACCCAGAGGTTGTCATTGCATAATATGTCCATGGGTTTTACTTGACCATTAAAAATTGTGTTAATTTACATGTAGGGCATTCTCTTAAAAAGAGCTAGCAGGAGATTCACTCCTTATGTGGAACTAGATTTTTGATTTAGTGGATGCCTTGTCAAGACATAAAAGTGTCCATAAAGATTTTTTTTTGGGGGGTGGGGGGATAGCAAAGACAAAACAGGAAAAGAAAAGAAGCACTGTTCTGACTAAATAAATGAAGTTTGTCACCAGAGTAAATAGTATAAATATAAGCATGGATTGGATACATAAAATAGATACAAACAGAGGAAACATTAGGACAGGGACAGTAGGCATACTGGTGCGCTTATGCACGCCTCTTACAGACCTCGTAGGAATGGGGTGAGGTCAACAGTAGACAGTCTTAGGTTAAACCTTTGGTGGTTTGGGGATGAAACCACAGAGTCAGGTAGTGCATTCCAGGCATAGCCACTCTGTTACTGAAGTCATATTTTCTGCATTCGAGTTTGGAACGGTTTACCTTGAATTTGTATCTATTATTTGCTCGTTTATTGCTGTGATTGAAGCTGAAGTAGTCACTGACAGGTAGGACATTGTAGCAGATAATTTTATGAGCTATGCTTAGGTCATACCGAAGGCAGCATAGTTCTAAGTTTTCTAAGCTCAGAATTTCTAGACTGGTGGCATAAGGTATTTTGTTGTGAGCAGAGGCATGGAGGATTCTTCTTGTGAAATATTGTTGGACACATTCAATTGCATTAATGTCCGATATGTAGTGCGGGTTCCAGACACATGAGCTGTATTCAAGAATTGGTCTACCAAATGTTTTGTATGCTCTGGTTAGTAGTGTGATATTACCGGAGAAGAAGCTACGCAAGATTAGGTTTACAACTCTTAATACTCTTTTGGCGATGTTGTTACAGTGGGTTTGGTACTTAGATCATTTGATATGGGTACTCCAAGGTCTTTGACAGAGTGAGGGTCATCTACAAGGTGCCCGCTCAGCTTGTATTTTGTGTTCTGGTTCTTTTTGTCAATGTGTAAGACAGGGCATTTGTTGGTTGAAATTTGGAGTTGCCAATTGTTTGACCATTCCAACACAAAGTCAAGGTCTTTATGAAGGGTAGCACCATTGTTGTTGGTGTTAAATATTTTTACATTGTCGGCGAAGAGAACACATTATTGCTTATAATATGATTGCAAAGGTCATGTATGTATAGTATGAAGAGTATTGGTTCTAGAACGCTGCCTTGGGTAAATAATAAAAAATAATAGTAAATAATGCTAGGTGAGACTCAGAAGGCATTAAATCATCTCAGTGATGTCCTTGAGGAAAGCAATGCATTAAGCCCTATGTAGCTTGCAAACTCAAGAAGACAGAACCATACCAATATCAGAAAGATACCATTAGTCTGAATAAAAATGTGACCTTACAATCTGTAGAGATAGACTCCCAAACAGGCTTATGGTCAGCCAATTACAGTAGAGCCTTTGGAAATGCTCCTTTCCAGCTTGTGCTATGATGCTTTCCCCACACCCAGGATTTGCTGATTGTGTTTGGACCAAATGAATACGTTTCTCCCTGGGTGTTTCCTACAATTTCTCACACAATATTTACAAGTTTTATGTAAGGCATTAAGGCTGGGCCAAGAGTTATAGAATGTTAAAGTCATGGGTGACCACTAAATGGTTGAAAAGATTTAGAGTTTTAGGTATCTTTTATTGCCACCAAATAGTTGTCCAGATTTTTTTTTTGCAGCCCAGATTTAATAGCCTAAGATACTAAGGCCAGACCAAGACAGGAATACCAATATTCATCCTTAAAAATAGTTACAGATTTTGGGGACTTCTGCTGTGGCATCTAAGAAGATTTTTTCTCCTCTTTGGAATAAACTGCAAAATGATTATTAGAATGTTGATTTTGGAAAGTTACAGGGATTAAGGGTCCAGGTGGATTTGAAATAAAATTTTGAAATTAATTATAAGAATATTTTTCATGAGAGAATACTGTTGTTTTGAATTCTTTAAAAAATAGTAGAATGGGGTTTTGAAGATTGGACATTGGAAAGAATGAAAATGGAATTAAATTATACAATTAAAGAACATTTAGATTAGGTTTACTAATATCAAATGAGTAAAATGCTTTATCATAGGATATATTAAAGTATATCTGTGAACATTGGGCTCAGAAGTTAATTTTAACATTGTCTGCTATTATGAATAGATTGTATTTAAAAGATGTTAAGATTCCGTAGAGATTCTCAGTCATCCAGGTCATGGTTGCCCCCAAAGGTGCTTTTTCAGGAGGCAACTGGACTTTCTTATTTTTTCATTTGAAATCATTTTGCTTCTCATCCAAGAAGCGTCTTCAGCTCTGCCAGGATAGTGGGGAATGGAAGGATTTATATTCCATACAGAGAGCTGGGCATTTGCATCCTTTTAGAGCTGAAGACGCTTCTTGGATGAGAAGTGAAATGTCTTCAAAAGAAAAAAACATGTCCAATTGCCTCCAGAAAAAGCACCTTCGGGATAACCATGACCTGCATGACTGAGAATTTCTAACAGACTTTTAGCTATACAGTTTGGGATGGACCCCCTTTGAATGGTGTGGGAGTAAGAATGGATTTCCAGAGGACTACAGGAACCAGGAGCACTACTCAGGTGACCCTGAAGACACAGAGTGCTTCAAGGACCCTCTAAAAGGATGCAAATTACCAAATCTCTGCAAGGAATATAAATCCTTCTATTCCGCACTATCTTGTCAGAGCTGAAGAAGCTTCTTGGATGAGAAGTGAAATGCCTTCAAAAAAAAAAAAAACCCAAAAAAGTCCAGTTGCCTCCTGAAAAAGCACCTTTGGGACAAGATTTTAAGATGTTTACTGGACAAGATTTGAATGTCATATGTCTGCTGTAATAATGATTAAAAGGGATACAGATATATATATATATATGCACACACACACACAAAACCCCAAAGAATGACCTGGATAACTTTCCTATATTGGATTTACAAAAGAGTTTAAGTTTTGAAGGATTTTTTGAGAAGGGACAGACAAAATACAAAAAATGAAAAGAAATCAAGTTCTAGGACAGTATTTGAAGAGTTTAAAGATCAAGATTGTTAAAAGTAAAAAAGAAGGCATATAAAGTTGGTTTACTTGATCAGGGTTAAAATAGATATGTTGTTTTAATAGACTTTTTCTGATTAAGACTGAATGATAAGGCTTTAGAGATTTGCTTATAGATAAAAAGATGAGTTATGGGGATAATTTTTTTTAATTTTAAGAGGACAATGTAAGTTATTAAAATTGTTTATAGTTGCTGTTATAAAGGGGGAGTCATTTCTTTATATATTATTTTTTTCTTATTTTTACTATATGTAAAAATACTATAAGTAAAAATATGTATTATATATAGTTTTGTTTTTATTTTTTCTTCTCTGCACTTTCTATTTTTTATCCTTGAATTTTTTCTTGGTTTTAGTTATTATTAGTTATCTTTTTTAATTATGCTGTTTCATAAAATTATTATAAAAATAGTTACAGATTTTCAAATAAGGATATAATGCATTTAACATCACTGGACTAGGTTGGAATAAAAATAGTGGGTTCATCCTGACTTGTGAACAGAATCTCTGAGCTTGATTACAAGCCTGATTGCTCACTTATTTTTTTTTTTTAATGAAAGACAATCTACTTAAAAAAAACTGTATAATGGTGAGAAGCCTTGCAAACCTGACACCACCATGAACCACCCAACTTGTTAAAAAGGTGCTGAGGTTTCACAGTTAGACTGTTTTCTTTATCTCATGTATAGATTGGTCCATTGAAAGTTTTCAAGTTCTAATCAGTGGTAGGTTGCTGGCTCTTAATTAGATGTACAATATAACATTCAATTATCTTGGGGGGGGGGGCTTGAAAATCCAATCAGTGAAATAAAACATGCATATTGCTAGAGAGGCAGTAGCAATGACACAACATGGTTCTTGTTTGTTCCATCAGGTTTCTCATCTGGGGTATCTAATATGCAGAAAATGTGAACATAACGGAATCTTTATGTCAAAATTTGGTGGTAGCATCAAAATAAAATATCAGATGATAGATAGATAGATAGATAGATAGATAGATAGATAGATAGATAGATGATAGATATTTACATAGATAGATAGATAGATAGATAGATAGATAGATAGATAGATAGATATAAAGATAGAGAGATAGATAAAGAGATAAATATTACATATATAGAGATGATAGATACTGTAGATAGATAGAGAGGATAGACAGACAGACAGACAGACAGACAGACAGACAGACAGATAGATAGGTAGGTAGGTAGATAGATAGATGATAGATAGCATATCTGATCTCCTCCATAATAATAAATCTGTTATTTGGCCATTGTGTTCCTAATGAGTCTTGGTAAATAATGCTAATAGACAATCCTATACATTTTATCGAGAAATCCTGTTCAACTGAGATTATTCGCAGATGAAAGACAGACAGACAGACAGACAGACAGTATCTATGTCTGTATGGTTCATGATACATGATTCATATGCCCATGATTCAATTAGGCTATTTGTCTGTGTATGTGTGGGCACGTGCGTGCGTGCATTTAATATGTATCATTATTCAATTTGGATATATATATATATATATATATATATATATATATATATATATATGTCCTAATTGAATATGATACATAGTGCAGTTTAGTGACAATAAATCTGGGTTGTTTTAGAAATGTTTCCTATGAATGAATCAAGAAGAATGAATGGACTTATAACTGACAACAAGGCAATGCCATGTCATGGAGTCAAAGTGGGAGCTAAAAGGAGAAAATAAATGTTATTCTAGCATTCAGCCTGAAAGGTTATTAAGCTCCATATAAACCAGATGAGAATATGAATGCTGGCTTTCTGCTGAACTCTCCATATGTGCTTAAATTCAACTTTTAGTTGAGGTAAACAACAAGACTTGAATGGAGTCTCCCTTTGGGTTCACTTGAACATAAATAAAATTGTACACACCAATCCTTTCATCTGCAGTTTTTTTCTCAACATGAAGTGAAAATGGGTAGAAACCTTCATAGCTTCTTTTCAATATAAAAAGAACAGGGATTGAGAAAGAGAAGTTCAATTTTCCTTGTGTGAACAGGATGAGACAGTGTAGGGTAGACACCAAAAAAGAAAATCAGTTCATTTTCATTGCACTGTGTTTGACTAGGTTATCACTGAGAATTATTGTTGGTTATCAAATCATTAGATATTCTGGAAATTATGCTCTATTAATACAAGCCTCCTTCTATGATCAGGGTCTTGATGAGGTGAAGGGGCTTGTGTTGGTAAATGAAATTGTGGGCTATGTCATCAGACATGTATATGTCCATAAGGGTCTCCCAAGGCAAACAGGCCATGATAGATACCCCAGACTAACACGATCACATATGCCAACCCATATTGGATCAGCATGGCAGATTATGATCTATCCCTTCCAGATGCCAATATTAACTGTTTGGACAGTTCAGCACAGAAAAGATCTGTTTTCTTTCTCTAAATGAGAAAAAATAAATAAATGTTGAGAAAATAGTATGAATTAGAAGCCAAAACTTTGTAAAAGTTTCCTCAAAATATCATAATTAAGCCATGTTCTGTACTCCAGAATCTCTTCAAGATATATAATCATGAATCAATCATCTAGGATCTGAAGAGTTCATCTGATGCCAGCAATTCTGACCCTAACCTCTGAAAAGCTTTTACTGACAACTGGGATAGAGTTGGTTTTAATTAATATGAAATTATTCATATTTTTAAAAAATATCATATTATTTAATTTTTGTTTCCAGAAAATTTCCTTCAAAAAACTATAGTTAAATTGCATGCACATTTATCATGTTATCAAAGATGGCATTCATAATGCCCTTTGTATGTCTGCTTTCTTGCTCTGCCCCAATAGCAGTGGTAGGTTGCCCCCAGTTCGGACTTGTTTGCAAGAACCAGTAGTAAAACTGGGGGGATGCTCCGCCCACCGATCCGGACGTCGTCAGGAAGCTTCTGAGCATGCAGTCCCATTGCGAACCCAATAGCTTTTAGATATTGGCTATTCTATTGTGCATGGGTGGCAAGCAAGCAGAAAGTTTTGTTTTTAGTGCCTTTTAATATCGAATCAATTTACTTTCACAGGAAGATTGGAGAAAAAGAAATTGAAAGAGAGAAGAGAGAGAGAGAGAGAAATCTCTATTTGTCACATATTGGATGACACTGGACATTATCCAGTGAAGGTGAGGATTCTTAAATTATTGAATTGGTCAACAGCATAGATGGTAATCAGTCTAAAGAGATATTGAGGATAGCACTAGTAGTGGCTACTAAATCATGATCACTATTCTACAGGATTTAAGACAGTTTTATTTGGAAAACCAGTTGCTGTGAAACAACAGAATTATACTTTGTTTAAGGGTTTCCTATTTGATTGATATTTTGATTTTTTTTAAAAAAAAATAAGCCTTTAATCTGTGATAGCAAGGCAATTCTTATTCTGTTCCTTAGACAAGACTGTACCTTAATCTAATCTTAAAATGTCTGTTACAAACTACTTCTTAAAAATATTTTTTCTCTGGTACCCAGTGCTTTTTTTAAAATAAAAGTTGAATCAGAGAAAATTGTACATATTCTGTATTATTAGTGCAGTTTTATGGGAATAGAGAAGAATATCTGTAGTTCAGAGTTGAATTGTGGAGTTCTTAGTGTTCCAGGCCAAAATTATCATCATCAACAATGGTTAAGAATTCCCTTTAAAAAAAGGCTGCACAGTTTCAGGTTGAGTCTTGTGATAAAGATCTAACTATGGTCTAACTTTAATTAATATGTCAGCTGTAGATCCTTTCCTGATGCAATATATAGCATTCTTTGGGCTATCTTTGCTCTTATCCCAGAAGCTGCAGCTAGTAAAACATAAGCAGTCAGATTGCTGAGTGAAATTCCAGGTTATTCGAAAGCAACTTTAGCAAGTGGCCTATTAGCTGCTGAGACAGATTAAAGGCTTTATTGTTGCTGCATAAAGCTCTAAACAACTTGGGACCAGGTGACCTGGCAGACTGCCTACCCAATTATAAATTGGATAATTGCAATAATCATAAGAGGAAGCCCTGCTATTTGTGTCATGACCTTTTGTTTGCTCTCTGCTTAGGGCATCTAATCACTGGAACATTTCCCTCCCTGGCATTTTTGGACACACCAACCTTGATAATGTGTTAGATGTTTCCTAAAGATCTTTCTCTTCATCCAGACTTTTAAACAGTTGTTTGTATAACTGTGGCATGTGAATGCATTTTTTTTCCTTAAAACTTTAAAATATACAGTATCTGTGCTTTCACTGATGAGATTTCCTAGATTTAACCCTACTGGTTAAAGAAGAAATATGTAAATAGGCTGTGGTGGGCTGCAATAATTTTAACAACCGGTCCTGTGAGCGTGTGCATGCAGCATTCAAAATACAGCAATTTGAAGCTCAGCTGCTTACCTTCTAAGGCAGCCCCGGTAAGTAGAACAGCAGAGCCAAAAAGAAGGAAATATAGGACAGGATAGGGCAGGGGCATGTGGGTGGTCCCAGCTGCTGGCCATTACTACCGGTTCACCTGAACTGGTCTGAACCGGCTGAATCCCACCCTGTAAATAGATTGATTTTAGCACAAAATCAGGCAAAGTATGGTCTGGAACTGGAATAATTCAGAAGTAGAAGAAATGGTATTCTCAACAAATGTTAAGTAAATAGAAGTCTAGATATGAAAGGTGAACAAATAGTATCCTTGAAGAAGTTGGAATCAGTAAAAGAAATCAGAATCAGTGGCTCTTATAAAGAAGTATGTGTAGGGTTCTTGTTCCTTTTTTTGCCAGCTATCAGTGATATAATCTCATATCTAAAATCATTGTGGCCCATGCCAGATAAATTGATACCTGCAGGTTCTGAGAACTTTGAATAATCAACATGTCAATTGCATGAATAATGTATTGATATATCAGGTAGAATGCATTTGATGATATGCTTGTTTAGTTTAGTTTACTAATATATGGTCCTAGACCAAACATATCCTTGATGACTGTGACTGCCAAAAGAAGTGGGGGGTGGGTGGGAAAGTGTGAGACAGCCGAAAGAAGCAGTTGGTGGGCAAAATTCTTGTGGCAAGTAAAAAAGGAACAGGAGCCAAGTGGATCTCTCCCAAAGAGTAGAGAAAAAAAAAAGAAACTCGGAGTAGAGCTATGAGTACCACAATAGACAAAGTTAGCATCACATGGGAAAGAAACAAAGAAATGTCATCTTCACTGCCCAATAAAGGATTTAGTCTAGAAAAAAAAGGCAGCCTGAGGTGATAAAGCAAATAACAGACAAAGCTGTAAGTTAAGGAATAGAGCAAAACTACTCATGAGTAAGCAAGGCCTGGGAAAAGCATAAGGCTTTGTTTCCCAATGCTCCACTTTGGCTAGCTGGGATTTCTGTTCCTGCAACTAATAAGTGGAGACAGGCAGCTTTGGGGACTGCAAATAATTCAGAATTATTGGTTGGCATTTTGGCCAAGGTGGATAAAGAAAGAGTGACAGTTTTATTAGTGATGAAATTGCCCAGAGAATCCGCTGAGGGAGGATCAAGACTTGAAAGGCCAAGAGGAGGAAAAGCAGACCAGGTTTAGATGGGCCATCCTGGAGAAGAATCAATCCGGGAGGGATTAAGCAGTAATAAAGAAGAGAGTTGAGGAAACAGACTGTACAAGACTTTTGCAGAGACAACTATTGTCATAGCATTTTGTTAAGGAATGGGGCAAAGGTGGATTATTTAAATAAGCTGTGTGCATGGAAAGGTGTATGTTTGTGTGTGTAAAAGGGAAGTGAAAAGGGAAAAGGAGTCCCTGGGGATTTTACTCTACTAGCTGTAGCTGACTGTAGGGTGCATAGCTCATCTTTGTTTCTTTAAGTTACAGGTGTCAAACTTGCAGTTTCACGTTGCTATCATACAATGTATCACAACATTTTTTCCCTTCATGGAGCTGGGATGGGCATTGCCTGTGTGGGATGCATCTGGCTGCGGGGCACCAGTTTGATGCCCCTGCTTTAAGCCATTGAGCCAGTGCAGTCTCGAAGATGTTTTTGCAAGTCATGTGGCCAGCATGACATCAAGCTGCAATGCAAAGCAGATAGTGATAATGTAATCCTGTTACTTTCCCACCAAAGTGATATCCATTTATCTACTTACATTTACATGCTTTCAAATTGTGTGCATATGTTGAAGTTCATTGGTAGGTTATAAAATTGTTCTTGCCTGTTTAAAAAAGAAGATTGGATATTTTTTTCCCATAGGAAACTCAAGGAAAGAGAAGGATTCCCCTTAGAGTTTCCTTTTCCAGCTGGAAATTTGGCAGCAGTTTTTTGTTCAAAGGAAAGTGCATACAGTACAAGCTGGAGGGATCCTATTTGAGAGATCTCTAGGGAGATTCACTCCAGAAAATATTTTGCATTTAAATGACCTACCAGACTTATTTAGAGGCTGCATTTAAAAGCAATATATGCATTACTATTAAACAAAATAGTTAATCATGCGGTATTGACTCAGCTTCAGAACTTTTGATGAAAATGGTTCCTAGCTTCATTTCCAACAGATTTCAGCCCTGGTGGTGGGACCAAGATGACATCAGTTATCCTGGTAAAATATATATATCTGCTAGAAATTTTACAAATAAACAATGTTATTCTTTTCCTGGATCTCTCATTGTATGCGGAAACGTTAGCCAAAGTGTTCTCTGGGTCTACTCATTTAATTTTGCAGATTAAATGGAACTACATTTGTTGGTTTTGTGCTTGAATTTGGCAGGGAATCACACTGGTGATGCCCAGAGATTTGCTACTGAATATCAGCAGCAGCACCCTGAGCATACTCAAGGCTGCAAGCTGAAATTCAAGGTCATATCCACATATATATTGTATATTTTCTAAAGAGAAAACAGGGTTGGGTTTATTTTAAATGGGAAACCACTAGGACAGTGATGGCTAACCTTTTTGTCGTCGCGTGCCAAAAGCGGGGGGAGTGTGGGGTGGTCGCGCATCTGCGTGCCCACACCATTTAATGCCTTCCCGCCCCTGCTCATGCGCGCTCTCCCCGCTTTTGGCACACAATGACAAAAAAGTTACCAGTGAGCCCGGTAGGCCTGTTTTCCACCCTCCCCAGGCTCCAGAGGCTTTCTTGGAGCCTGGGGAGGGCAAAAACAGCCTTTCCCACCCCCCCTGGAGGCCCTCTGGAGGCCAGAAACAGCCTCTTTCCTGACTTCCGGTGGGCCCGGAAGGCCTGAAAATCAGCTGGCCAGTGCATGCATGTGTGCTGGAGCTAAGCTAAGGCAATGCTTGTGTGCCCACAGATATGGCTCCGCGTGCCACCTGTGGCACCCGTGCCATAGGTTCGCCATCACGGCACTAGGAGATCCCAGAACTGTAGACTAGACTGGAAGTTGTAACGTTTTGAAATAAAACAATGCCATTTGGTGGCCAAGAAAATTTCCTCTGAGTTTCTTGAAGTTATTAGGATTCAATGAACATGTCAAGGGAGATGTTCCTAAAATTAGCAAAAGGCAGAAAGAAGTCAAAATAGATGCTATGAGTGGTAGGATTCATGAAAGGTGTTGATTAGAAGTAGTCCTCATTTATTAACTGACTTGTTTAGCAACCGTTTAAGTTACGACAGTGATGAAAATATAACCTTATGACCAATCCTTGCAATTGTGACCTTGTAGGGCTGTAAAACAAAAGAAAGCGAAAGCATAAGCATAAGCATACATTAACTATCACTTCACTTAATAACTGAGATGTCAGTCCCATTGTGACTGCTAAACGTGGATTACCCATATAGGAACCTGCAATATCTCTTATTTAGAACTATGGGCAAAGCAGAGTATTGTAGTTACATTCGTGATGGGGCCTCCACCCTTTTTACAGGTTGCAGCCCATTGTATTCATTTGTGTACAAATCATAGAAAATGGAGGCTACATTTCCATACAAAAGTATAATGAGGAAGAAATTACTTATCTCTGTGCAGGGTGGTGAGAATCACTTGAGACAACCCTACTTTTATTCAGCACGTTAAATCTATCACCTCCCCCGCCTGCTTCTTGCATTTGATGAAGTAGGCCATTGCATACAACAGTGGAGGAAAAAGAAATAAGCTAGTTCAGTCCCAAAGGTGCCACAGTACTTCTGCATAAAGATGTTATATCAACCTTTTAATGACATAAACACTGTAACTACCAGAACAAATCATTTGCAAAATTAATATTGACGACTCACTTGCAACAAGCCTTTGCTGCATTCAAATGTAATAGGCTCCTTCTGCATAATAATTTCATAATGTGTAAAAACTAAAAAAAATATTTGCTAAGATCTATTGCTTCCCTCTATGAATAGTAATGAAAACTATCATAAAAGATTTTTGCTGGCTCCTATCCAGCCAACAGTTACAGGCATTCAAATCTCAGCGACACCAAGGCCTGGGTAAGTTATCAGTTGCTTTAGAGAAATCACAGAGGGGGGGGGGGGGGGGGAAACTTTGTGCTGTTATTGATATGTTTATATGTTGATTAGTTGTTGGTTGGTTGCAATCTTATTCCTTCCTTTTTACAGCTCAAAAGCGTGAAGTTGCTTTCCCATATTTATTCCTATGACTGTATTAAAGTCATCTGATGACCTCTGTGGTTGTATGGACACTTGGATGTGGGTTCAAGCCCAACACTTTAGCTCAGTGGTTCTCAACCTGTAGGTCGGGACCCCTTTGGGGGTCGAACGACCCTTTTACAGGGGTCACCTAAGAGCATCCAAAAACACATATTTTCAATGGTTTTAGGAATAATTTTATGGATGGGAGTCAACACAACATGAGGAACTGTATTAAAGGGTCGCAGCATTAGGAAGGTTGAGGCCCACTGCTTTAGCTGCTATCCTAGATTAATATGGTATACAAGATTTTTGAGCCTTTTGCCATAGCGCCCTCACCATATTTCATATCTTGCAAGTAGTACATCAGGCATTTTGAGAATTAACTGGTGCTGAACCTAACGCTGCACGTAGAATGCTTCTTTCAGTTTGTCTCCAGGATACCTATCAACTTCTTAATTTCAGAACTATCTGAAAGCTAAGCCAGTATTTCTCCATCCTCCTCTTATCATTTTTCCTTCCAAAGAAAATGAAGATTTTTTTTCCCCTTCAAAATCTATCACATTACTTTGAATATCTGGAAGTTCAGCAGTACTGGATAATAGGTTAGTGGGTGACACTCTTTTTTTAAAAAAAAAGGAATATCATGGCATGTGGAGGCTTAGATGTAGTATAGGATAAGATGGTTTGGTCATGGAGTACAGTACACTCTGTCACTGCTTAGTTTGGAAGCAACAAAGCAAATGCTGATTAACTGATAGAAACTATAAATGTTTTCATAGAAAAATAACAATAGATAGTACTGTGATGGCAAACCTATGGCATGCAAAGCCCTCTCTGTGGGGACATGCACCATCACCATCTGGTCTTCTGGTTTATGGCACATGCATGCACACTGGCCAGCTGATCTTCAGGTTTCCACGGCTCTGGTCCACACAAAGACCAGGTGGCCGGCACGCACATGTGCACTGGCCAGCTGGTCTTTCTGGGGCTCCAGCAGAATGAAGACCAGCTGGCCGGTGCGCATGTGCATGTCAGAAACCAGAAGACCAGCTGGCTGGTGCTCACATGTGCATTGGCCAGCTGGTCTTTGGGTTTCTGGAGCTCCAGCAGCATGAAGATCAGCTGGTCGGTGTGCATGCACATGCCAGAAACCAGAAGACCAGCTGGCTGGCGCTCACATGTGCATCATCCAGCTGGTCTTTGGGTTTCTGGGGCTTCGGCGCATACAAAGACCACCTGGTCTTCATGCTGCTAGAGCTGCGTGCATGCCACACCGGAAACCAGAAGACCAGGTGGCCCACGTGCACACGTCTTTGAGTTTCCAAGGCTCTGGCATGTGTGCGCACATTCCAGTTTGGGCACTTGGTGCCAAAAAGATTCGTCATCACTGTGATAGTACATGAAAATGAAATGTACTACGGAAATCAGCAAAGGAAAGGATATAACTGCAAAGTATTTTGATTGAATTTAAGTTAGTAAAGGCTTAGGAAATGGGTCAACTGTTGGTCATCTGGAAAAAAATCACTCTAGAATATAGAGACAATCACACTGTTAAGACATTAAGCCCTTTACAGGTATTGAAGCCCAAGTGGATATTTAGCATTGCCATGTTCAAGAACCATCCTGATTATTGTATTGCAAGAATAACACATCTTGTTCTAGGGTCGTTGACTATCTTGTTCAGTTTTATCCTATGTATGTCTGTGTAACTTTGCATCATCAACTAACAGGGCTGATGCTTTTACTGTGATTCGATAAATGTATTAGCATTACACTTTTTAATAATGAATTGCTTTATGCAATACTTATTGATTTTTATTCCAAAACAATACTGAAAATGCAAACAATAATAATAATTTTGTAATATGAAATTCAAACAATAAAGCTGATCTACCACGCAGACATCCTAACATCAGCTCCCAGTGTTGACACAACTTTTAATTATATTAATCTTTTACCGTGAAAGATTTCTATCTTTTCCTCTTGTTGCTCATTACATGAAAAACAAGGCTGACCAATGATGTCTCATAAATCAACCAACTTTGTAGAAATCCTCCCCGCTGCTTCTGTATTAGAGGCAGCCAGCTATAATTCCATTGCAAAAGCCAAATGACTGACTGTATTTTTAGCTAAGAAACACAAAAGCTAATTCATACTGCAGTGAGACGTGTTCTTGAAAAATTACATGACTCCATTCCTGTGGATAGACATAACTTGTCACTTGAGCTGCCATACAGTTCTAAACTGGAATGACACATCATTTTGACATATACATTGTATTGTGTTAGACTATACATACCAGTACATCCTTTACCTAATGAAAAATGGCAAACAGCCACTGCAAAGGTTGTTTCAGATTCAGTGAATGTTTAGTAACGGGAAGCTATAAAGTGAGCTGTGAAAGTTAATTCTGCACTTAGCTTTTGGAGCAATCCCAAAGTAGATGTATAGCCATATCTATTACATACTATTACACCACTCAGGCAGTGAAATGGACCTAAGTATATTGCAGTGAATCAGACCTTTAAATTATACAAGCTTTTTCTAGGTTTTCATATTCTGTTCCATGAGTGCTGGATAAGCAATACAGGTATCAAAGGATGTTGACCTCCCACAACCTGGATAGGTTAACACTGATGCAAAGTAATAATTTTGCCAATTTCACATTGTTCAAAGTGGACTCTTTGCATTCCAGACACGATCGGTTCTGTTTTAGGTATTTACATCGGAGAGATTCTTAGCGACATTTTTTCTCTTACTCATTGGATTGTAGAGAACTCTTTATTGGACCAGGTGGGACTCCCCTCCCCACTCCTTGTCAAGATTTTAAAAATTATGATATTTGTTTACTATGAGATCATGTGATGCTGTAAATATAGCAACTCAGGAATGAAGGGTTAGTGACAATATAATTCTATATTATATTCCATATAATCATTACCATATCCCTTGTAACCTTGCCATCCACATCAACCTTGGCTACCCCTGACCTTTTAATTATAGGTTATGAAATAAAGAATTTCTTAATCCTTTCAGCCAAGTTTGACCCTTTGGCTGAAACTGATAAAAAATTGGCAAATATCAGCAACTCAAAAACCACTAGGAATTCCCTTAAGATAAAAACTCCGTTATGTACATAATAGCATTCCTCAGACCCAGGCTCCTCAACCAAGGTCAACACAAGGGCACACAAAAAGAAGTAAATTGGCCAAAGTTGGCATTCCATTCAGATAAACATTCTTTTCAGGATACCAGAAAACACACTCATTAATAAACAAAAAATCACTTCCTCCTCTTTGTGACTGCCACTTCTAGCTGCAATGTTAATTAAGCAGGAAGCCAGTTGATATGATAAATGAGGGGGGTAAAAAACCCTACAATGTCAGCAGGAGGCCTAACCCCCTTTTTGGCATCCAGCTAATTGGGCATCCAGCTAGACTTGGCCTAGACTCTAACCCCAAATTTTGTTCTAACAGGTTGTTCTCCCGATGTTGCCAAATTATAACTTGCAGCAGCCCTAAATTGAGATGTGAGGGATGCTGAGGACAGTTGTTCATTCTCCTTTGAAAAGTAAAGTATTAAAAGTAAATAAGGTGTTAGATTTGGAAGAGCCAGGGTGATATTTCTACATGTCACTTTAATAATCAGGAGGGTGCAATAAAGAAATATCCATCTAACTAGGTTTGCACTTTGTGCAGGGAAAAAGTGAAAATGCAATAAAGAATGCAAGATGTAAATAAAAGGGCTGAAAAGTCATTGTGCTTTGCTTATTGCAGCTGCAAAGTGTGATGTAACATGCTGAGGTGTGCAAAATCCTTGTTCAATAATGACATCTTGAGGGAATGGGTGAAGACATAATAGAAGAGAAAATGAGGCGGAGTGGTTAATATGTAGATATAATTTATGATTTACTTGCTTCTCACCCTTCTCTGCTGGAGTGTTCAGCACTATCCTCTTCCCCTTCCTTGCATGTGTGTTCAACTCTCTCCATTCATTCCTCACCATCTTTTCAAGTTTAGGAGTAAGATGGGTCCTAACTTCCCTACGGAAATCAGTAGCAGAATTTATTTTTCCTTTTCTGTCTTTTTTAGCTTGTTTGAGTTCTTTTCCTCCTAATATTGGCATTTGCTTTGGTTTCTATTTTTCCTCCTTAAATTTAAAAATTGTTTAGTTGTATATGGCTTTTTAAAATGCATTTAGTGTATTCTTAGTGTATTTAAATATTTAAAAAATAATTTAAAAATGAGACAATATGGTATACTGATTAAGTTTTGGACAGACTATCCCCCCAACCATTCTGTGTACAAATCCCTTGATTCCTGAAGGGAAACAAGGATGTTGACCAAGAAACAAATAAATAAATACATTCCACATGTGAGCGGTGTGGTGGCCTAAAGGTGAGGCCCTCACCTCACAATCAGGAGGCTGTGAGTTTGATCTAGGTAGTGGCAGATATTTCTCTGTCTAGGTGCAAAGAAAAAATATCTACTGTGAGTTTCTCTTAGGTGTCAGGAAGGGCATCTGGCCAGTAAATGCTCAGCTCCATTCAGTTGCCCCAATTCTACACTGATACATGTAGCCTGCTGAAAGCTTCACTTGTGCAAGCATTCTGCCTTTATACGTTGCTTGAAGTAATAACTATAGAAATAGTTAGTCCTCGTTATCTCCATTTTTTTTTTTTGCTGAAAGATTTTGCACATCCCTGTGTTGTATGTATCCCATTAGTTAAGCTGATATTCTCTGAGTTTCCATCACTTTCTTCTTCTCCTACTTCAGTTCTCTTTCTCTTTTTACTCTGACCTGCACAATTCAGGTACTTACCTGACTTGCTCTCTTCATAATGGAAGAGAGCACACTCCAGCTCTTAGCTATAGAGAGACTTAAGTAACTTAAGCCTTTTATCACAATGTTACTTCCTAAATAAAGGTTATTTTTGTTTGCTTTTATCCAAGAATCAGTCTCAAGAATACTTCCTCTATAAAGTTAGACTTCTAACTTTCTGTTTCTGTCTCCCCTCATTCCTTCCACTCTATCAAAATAACTGCCATTCAACATGGTACACATTCCACTTAAATATATAGGTTAATCCCACTCATGTCATCATTCTCCAGAAGCATTTTTTATCTCACAAGCAAAAATGTGGCTTTGAATGCTTGTCTGAATTTTGCTGAGAACAATATGGAGGCTTTCTCAGCTTTCTCCTTGCTGGGAAGACTTACCTGACCTATAAGCTTTCTTGCTTTTTTGCTGGATCCAGTCCTCCAATGCCCTCAGAAAAGGAAAGGTGATATAACAAGAAATTATGAGAAAAAACAACAATGGGATTTGAAAACACAGGTGCTCAATGAAAATCATGATGATGCAGAAATAATGAAACATGTAACAACACAAAGCTTAATTTTATATACACTGGACTCTAATATGTATGTAAGTCATAGGGCTGTGTTGCTATGCATGTTTTCTCATTTGCTGTCCCTTGCCAACCCAGAATGAACATCTGTCTAGAAAGAAACAACATTTCTCTGTTGCAGGGTGAGCTTCAGCAGGTGACCAACAATTTGACTCCAAATATAATATATATTCAAGTCCTGGTTTCAAATACTGTGGAAATACTGGCAGAGCTGCACTTTTAATGATGGAAATCCCAACATGACTGTTTAATGTAATCATGAGAAGAATTTTGTAATATGATAGCTATCTGTTAACTGCTACACAATAAAATTTAATTGAACATTCACCAAAAGGTTAGGAAGTTAGTTAACATCATCAATGCAACAATTACCAGTCAACCCTACAGTCAAGTGCTGAAGGGAATACATTTTTCGTGTGCAAGATAAACACTAGAAACGATGGTAGTTTCTAGGTACCTTCCCTGGTTTTAGATTCGAATATTAAGGAAAACGTTTCAATGAATTCATTTGGAGGACTTAATGTGCTGGAGATATAGATTCAATAAGTCTGAATAAAAATATGTGGAGCTGCATTTAATTAGCAGCTCTAACAAAGCTGATGAATTAGAGAAGAGAAACAGTAAAATGGACAATGTACAATGGGACAAATCCCATTGTACAATGATCCATATAAACTATTTCAATCTAAAAAGGTTGAATGTGAAAAGAAAAAATGTGATACTTCATGATGAAGGGAGGGCAATTTTGAGATTATAATTGCCAATTGACCTGGGAAAAGGATAGTAGTCCAGATTACTTATGTAAAAACACCTTTATAGCTACTATGTTCTGCTTAAAGAGGCATTAACACCAATATAAACTGAGATGTATGTATTTGGGCAAAGATCCTTAACCAGGTATCAGGGAGTAGGTTACATATTGAGCTCAGCCAGTGTTCTTCCTTAAAGTATTTCTACTTGTAGAATTAAATACTGCACTAAGATCAACACATGGTTTACTTTCAGCTTCAAAATTCACTATGAGATCATGTAGAATAAAACATAAAACACCTCCCTGAAGCTTAGCACTGGCTCCCCACAGGGCTGTGTGCTCAGTCCCTACCTGTATGTACTGTACACATGATTGTGTATTGTCTGAATCATCCACTGTGATCATTACGTTCACAGATGACATCACCGTAATAGGTCATATTACAGATGGAGATGAAACAACATACAGGGGGGAGATTCAAAAACTACCCACATAGTGCTTAAAAAACAACCTGCATCTGAACATCAGCAAGACCAAGGAGATTGTGTTGGGCTTCCGGAGAAAGAGAGAGGAACTTGCCCCACTTTACATCGAGGGGAGCTTTGTAAAGAGAGTCTCCTCCTTTAAATTCCTGGGAGTCCATCTCAGCGAAGGCCTCACCTGGGAAAACAACATGATCCAGGTGGCCAGGAAGGCCCAACAGAGACTCCATTTTCTTAGGGTCTTGCGTAAAAACAGGGTGGAACAACAACTGATGACCTCCTTTTACCGGTCCACAATAGAAAGCATTCTCACTTATTACATCATGGTTTGGTATGCCGGCCTGACAGCTGTGGATAGAAAAACATTACAGAGGGTGGTGAGCACAGCACAAAACATTGTGGGCTGTCCCCTGATATCACTAGATGAGATCGCTAGGGCTCACTGCCTTAGAAGAGTGAGGAAAATCCTCAGGGACGACTCACACCCTGGTCAGCACTTCTTTACCCTCCTTCCATCCGGAAGGAGATATAGAAGCATAGCCAGCCACACAAACAGGCTGAAGAACAGTTTTTATCCGTGGGCTGTCAGATTCCTGAATGTGAAATAACATCATAACTACGTAGTACGATGGACTTGCAGGGCCGGCACAATGTGTAACATGTTCACACTGGTGTAATACGACTGGGTGTTTGTTAGTATAATTTATTGGGTTAGGGATTTTCTGTTTCCACTGTGCGTTGTATTGGGTTTGGGGAAGGGGTGCACTGAGGGAACTCCACCAATCTCATTGTACATATGTTGTGCAGTGACAATAAAGATTATTATTACATTTATTGTGGAATGCCCAATTCTGAACCCAGATTGTTCTTCACCATTTTTCTCAATCATCTAGTCAGTGGTTTGCTTCTGCATAAAGCCCTGGTTGGAATTAGCAAATAAATTGGCATAGAAATCTTACCACATTGACGCCGAGATGGAAATGTGAAATGGAAATAGAAATAAAAATCTTTGTTCCTTCAGTATATCAAATACAGTATTCCAACATGATTGAGTTCTTTCTCTGACATTTCTAGTTCTGATCAGATTGAATCCATATAGTGGGATTTCACAGCAACTGTTTTTTTTTTTTTTAGCCATATCTGAGTTTTAACATCTTGACACATGTTCTTTGAGCAGGATGCTCAAAGAGCCAGATGCATAATTGGGCTTAGTGTCCTTTTAGAAAGGGAACAATCAGGATCGAACCAATCAGTTTTACAAACTCTTGATTCCTAACTGGAAATTTAGTAAGAAATTTCTTGCACTTAACACAAGTTGACATATTCATTAAATATTTCACTGAAAGCTTGGGTGGGTGAGGAGACCATTTTCACCCATAGCTATATCTGTTGTAAGTTGAAAAACCTAGATATTGCCCTGGGTTCTATATTGGAACACTTGAGTATCTTATCTTGACTTATTTCAAGATTAACTAATAGCTTCTTATCACAGGGGAAAACTTTGATCAAAAATCATCACAGAGTTGCGATCAGCTGATGGTTATTGTCCTCTTCACATGGATTTCAATTGACTTTATGTATGAAAATAACTCTGTTTTGTCACCTGAAACATATATAGTTCAAAATACTGTTGAAGCAGGTGCTATTCAGCAGGTTCTGACAGGTTTTGGAGAACAGGTAGCAGAAATTTTGAGTAATTTGGAGAACCAGAAAATATCACCTTTGGCTGGCCTCAGAGTGGTGTGGGAATGGAGATTTTGCAGTATCCTTCCCCTGCCATGTCCACCACACCACACCCACCAAGCCACAACTACAGAACCGGTTGTAAAAAGAAAAATGAATTCCACCACTGTGTTGAAGTCCTCTGAATGGAATATATAAGGGTATTTGAAATAGTTTTGTTTACCTTCTAAGATGTGAAAAATATTTTTATACATGAGATCAGTTGAGATCTTACTGTGTTCCTTTTAGTTTTTCTGGAGTGGCAGGACAGGGGTCATATAAAAGATAATTCTCAAGTGTGTCACTTGGGTACATATATTTGGGCAGAGAATAAAATGACAATTATTTTAGGATATTTAGAATTTATCTCTAGTAGTACTTCAATTTTTTTCCCTGTATCAGAGGAAAAACAGGAAGAATTATATCAACAATTCCCTCAATTGGGAAGTCATCTAATCATTTCATAAATCCATTTTATTCTGAGTCTGGCAAGATGTAAAAAAAAAGTTAATCAAGTTTCCCTATATGGACTTGTTGGTGAACTAGCTTATTTTTTTTTTTTAATTTTAAATAAATTTTTATTTGTTTAAAAGTACA
>WNWU01000053.1:4002261-4017415 GCA_012654045.1 Ptyas mucosa | reverse complement strand
TTTCTATCTTGTCATCCATTTTCTTAATGTTATCATTTATCTCTCCCTTATCAAGGATAATGTTGGCAAAATATCATTTATCTCTCCCTTATCAAGGATAATGTTGGCAAAATACCTTTGAAATTATCAGGATTCCGACTATCAAATTTGTGCACTTAGGTAGCAGTACTTTCTTAGTCAGATTGAATTAGTAGTGGATTGATTCCCTCTGAGCAAGACATATACCGTAAGTTGTAAAGGTTGAGAGAGTACCCAGAAAAGGCTATACTTTAGCAACATATAGACCAGTGATGAAATCCACCGCGGTTTGCCACTGGTTCGCTGCCGGCACATGTTTGCTGCGCGCCAAATACGCGCTGCATGCAGAAAAAGGAAGCTTAAGAAGGTAAGTAGAACAGTGGGGGGAAACAACTGTGCCGCACGATTTAGAATATTAATTAACAGTGCAGTTAGAGGTGGCAATCACAAAGAGGAAGTTCAGACAAACCAGTAGCTTTTTTAAACTACTGGTTCACCTGAACTGGTAGCTTTTTAAACTACCAGTTTGCCCAAATCAGTAGCTCTTTTTTTACTACTGGTTTGCCCAAACCGGTAGTTTTCATTACTACAGGTTCACCCAAACTGGTGCGAATTGATAGCATTTCACCCCTGATAAAGACTGTGAATTCCAGAGTGTTAATAGGATTTTCCTGAAGTCTCTTCTGGATGGAAGCCATTTAATCTTACGTAAGTCAACCAGCTACTGTTCACAACATAATAACTGGTTTAGGGATGGGACAGCTGTTGTTTTGGATCCCCATTACTCTCTATTTGTTCCATTATTACCTAGTCTGCAGGCAGGATTCATGATTTACTTGGTTCTCATCCTTTACTGCTCAGGGTTTCTGGACCTGCCACCCACCATTCCCTGTAAGTGTGTTCAACTCTTCCCATTCATTCCTCTCTTTCCTTTTGAGTGCAAGAGTGAGAGTGGTCCTAACTTCTCCACTAGGATGCAGTAACAGAAACCATGGCTTACATTCTGTTTACTTCTTCTCAGTTTAGCTCTTCCATAAAACTATTTATTGACTGAGTTAGGACCTAGTTCTTCTCTGGTTTCTACTGTAAGTTCAAATCATACCAAACTTGGCTGAAGCTTCTCAGAGCATAGCTAGAAAGTAAATCTTTTCTGTAGCTCAGAACAATGGTCATTACAAATAGATGCAATTATTAAAAGGTGTGAACCTGATTCAGAACTTTTATCTCCTAATTCAAATGCAGTGTTTACTTTCCCCACATCTCTCCCTATGGAATAGAGTTCTTGCCATTCATTGCTCATACTTAGTGTTTAACGGCTGTAATGGCTTGCTGTAATTCTCTGCATTCATGCTGTGAGACTCTTTTGCCATTAACAGAATCTGGAAACTTTGTTTGTTAGTCTATGATAAAAACTGGATGGAGCAGGGCTGCAATTATTGAGTTGGAATCTGCATATCCCAAAGGTGCTTTTTTCAAGAGGCAACTGGACTTTCTTGTTTTTCTTTGAAGACATTCAACAACAAAAACACAAAAAACAAAAAAGTCCAGTTGCCTCTTGAAAAAAGTACCTTTGGGACAACCATGACCTGGATGACAGAGAGTCTGCATAGACATTTGGAACATGCATAGTGATACTGAAATAGTTCCCTAACAAACCTTGCAATATGTTGGCTTGCAAATACTACAAGGATTTAATTATGATTTAGAGCTGCTACTCTGAGCTTTATGTAAACAAAGTGTTTAAAAAAGTCTTTTTGCTTTATTTTAGGTTCCACGGAGGTAGATTTTTATGTTTTTTGTCCTACAATTTAATATTTCTGTGCTTATATTAATCATGTTGTGGTTATATTAATTGTGTTTCAGTGATTTTTTCTCTCTCCCGCTAAATATGTCAAACTGTCCTGACAGAGAAATATCCTACAACATATGGTGTGGATAGTACAAAGTATTTTTATAAGTTATAAATATGGAATCATGTATTATTATTTTAAATGTATGTGAAGAGAGAAAACACCAGCTAAAGAATACTATTTTGTTATAAATTCCAGAAATTAAACATTACATAGCAATAATACTCATTGTATTTTCATTCCACTTTGTTTCTTTTTTAAAGATTTTTATTTTAAACACATTAAAAACAAAACATAGACATACAACATTTATAGAAAAATTAAAAAAGAATATATCACTTTTCTTTTCGGCTGGATGCAGTGATCCTTTCTTTCTATATATCAATATTTACAGATATTTTAGTATTAACTTATTTAACATTCATTTTCTACTTTCTTTCATTCCCTCTATCCTATCAGTTGATCGGGCACATTTTCCCCTTCCTTTCTTCATTCATTTAACTTATTTCCTTATTTTTCAACCATTCATACCATCTACTTCATCATACTATCTACTCTGTGGAGAATTAGATAAATTAACTAAAGAAATTAAGGGAAAAGAAGAATCAAAGTACTATAAAGTATGGAGTAGATGGTTCATTCCATTTTGAAATAGACTTACATAAGTTTTTATCTATCAAATGGCTCATTTCTAATTATGCTAATTCTTGGTTTGGCAGACCATGATAATTTATGGGGAAAATTTACTTCAATCCCAAACTGTACATTTGGTTGACCCTGTGAACTCCAGACCTTCTTTCATTCTTCCATCTTCTTCATCAGAAGTAGAATTGTTAGTAAACCAAGAGTCCTTATCTGGCTTTCTACCGTTTTCTTACAGCTGCAGAAACTGGTTGCTGACACAGAATGTCCTCCTTTTGCTGAAGGAAATGGACAAGAATGTACAGCAATTCAAAAATCTGCCTTAAGGTTTTCAGACACTTTAAGAAGTTACTGAATCTAATTTCAAAGGTGAAGTCAGAAATAATATATGAAAGCATGTCATGAACTAATACAGGGTGTAACCTATGCAAGACTTTATATGTCTAACTGTCTATGTTTATTAACACATAGGCGACAATGATATTATCTTAACAGCACTGGTACTCAAACTACCTTATAACTTGCTCTGTGGCTCTGTGCATTGATGAATTTAGGGATCCAAAGCAAGTAACCTTAGTATTTATAGTGATAAATACTTTGGAATTTTTCTCCATCTCCATTGTAAATAAGTCTCTGCTGGGTCTTTTTTTGCTGAAATACTGTCCCCCACTAAAAATATTCTCAATTATGATAAGGGATATTGCTTAGCAATGACAGTGGATTACCAGGAGCTGTAAAATCACCATAGAGGGAAGCAGTTCATTTGGGGTGGGGTGGGGGGTTGTTTTTGTTTTTAAGCAAATGTGGCTCAGTGGCTAGGATGCTGAGCTTGTCGATCAGAAAGGTTGGCGGTTCAAATCCCTAGTATAGATCTCCTGCGTGAGCAGGGGGTTGGACTAGATGACATCCAAGGTCCCTTCCAACTCTGTTGCTGTTATTATTGTTATTAAGTGAGCTCAACTCACTTTTTTTAAAAAAAGTTTACGTTAATATCATTTGAGTCCATCATGTTGTTTTCAACATGACCACATAGATAGTTTTTTTTCTCCATGATGGTCTATCCTTAATCTGTTCTTTTTAGTCTCCTGATGGTGCACTTATTTTCACTTTAAGTCCATCTACCTTGCTGCTGATTGTCCTCTTCTTTTCTTTCCTTCCACTTTTCCCAGCATTAAAGTATTTGAGAGGGGAAAATATTATAATGTTTTCAAAGTAGGATAATTTGAACCTGGTCATTTGTTCAAGTGACTGAAGTAAGAACTCTGGATTGATTTATTCCATGATCCATCAGTTTCTTCCCGATAGACTTCCTGGTAAGAAGTTTTGATAGAAGCCCAATGTAACATCACCTGGAGAGGTGACAAACATACCCTTTTCACACCATATCCCTTTGGAATATTCTCCTCCTGGAAGTATGGTAAGCTCCCACTTTTCCTTGCCTTTTGGAAGTATCTGAAGACATAGTTCTGCTGCCTAACTTGGGACTCACAAAGGACCATGCAACTTTGGTACCAACCCCAAGGCTGCCTCTCCTCCCATCTTTTAAACTTTAATTATTCTATTCTTGTTTTAACTCCTAGAGCCGTGATGGCAAACCTATGGCATGCGTGCCACAGGTGGCATGCAGCGCCCTCTCTGTGGCCACATAAGCTGTTGCCCCAGTTCAGCTCCACGCACATATGTGTGTGCCTCCTGCCAGCTAGCTGGTCATCAGGTCTCTGTTCTGCATGCGCAGGGCACATGTGGGGGGATGTGCATATACATGGGGGGCAGGTCATCTGCAGGGGCCCCACATGCACATGTGTAGGGGTGAGGCATATGCGTGGGGGCACATGCACATGTGCAGGGGCGTGGGGCATGTGGGGGGGCACACCTGCATGCATGAGGGGTGCATGCACAGGGCCATGCATGCATTGCATTTTGGGGGATTCGGGCGCACATGTGTACATACACGGGGGGCGGGGGGTATGCACTTTGGGCACTTGGTCCGGAAAAGGTTAGCCATCACTGTCCTAGAGGAATGTAATATTTATATAGTTTTTATGTTTTTGATTGTATACCACATAGAGTCATTCTGTGAATGAGATAGGCAGCTTCTAAATTTGATATTTAAATAAATATGTCCAACATATATTGTTGGTTATTGTATTTTACTGGTATCACTCTAATGGGATTTTTCTTCAGTACAAGATTCTAATTATATTTCTGATGCCCTTAGCATTATTTAAATGCTGCCCAAATTTACAGTGTGATACATCTGATATAGAAGATCCCATTTTAATTGCATTGATATAGTCTTTTGTTCCATTATTCTTTTTCTTACTACTTATTGTATTGTATTATTTGTCTCTCTCTTCTCTCTGTGTCTCTCTTTTTTTTTCTCTTTCATCTGTCTTTCTGTCTATCTATCCATCCACCCACTATAGATTTCCAGGTTAACTTTTTTATTCCACTTTAATGCTCAAATTTTCCATCTGTAATATCAACACTCTGTTGCTTTCAAGTTTTATGAAAGTATTTGGCTGCTTATTAGCAAATAATTTTCTTTTCTCTGAGTGGTCCACTGTTTAGATACCACTCATTGTATCAAGTTTTCTGCAGTTTACCCCTTTAAAACTGCATTGATTTGATATATGTGAACCTCTGCCACAACAATAGCAGTTTATCTTGGCCATTTGCTGGTTCTTTTGTATGTTAGTTAAGATTTTTCACAAATGCTTTTACTCCTAATTGCAGTTCTGTGGTATCTCCAGCAACAGCTTTAGCAATTTCAGATGCTCTCTTAAATATTAAATCTGCTACCATTCTTTTTTTAATGCCTTCTTCTTGAATTACAAAGACTAGCTGGTCTCTTGATGCATTCTTTAGCCTTTCACAAAATTTTAATGTCCATACATCCTTTTTTTTTCAGCTGCACATGCTGAAATAGACTTTCCCACTTTTTATTTGTCCTTATGAATCCTGAAACACCCTGCAATCATTAACAGTTTTGGCACTAAATGTTCATACATTATTTGTATTAGTTCTACAAAGCTGCTTGCAAGGATTTTTGTGGAGCAATTAAGTTTTTTTTTAACTATATGTTTGTCTTCCATAACATTCAAGCAGGTACTTTTTCAGTAACATTCTCACTTGCCTCAAAAAATGTTCACGTTTCTCTGTTTATAACATCTAGTAATCCAATGCTGTATCACATTAATATTTCCAATAAAGATAGCTATCCTACTGTGCTCTTTTTCCTTTTGATTTTGCTCAGTGTAACCAGTTTAGTATTATTCTGTCTCCATTTTATTTCCCTTTCTCCCCTTCCAGAGATAAGATGAAATTGAAGACACTACCTGTCATACTCAAACCCATTCTCTTTGCCACTGTGTTTCTTTTTTATTGTTCAAACAAAATACATAAAAGTGAGGATTCACTTTACTGAAGCATCCAGTACATACAGGATACCCACATTTATCAAACATCAATATAAGATAATGAACATGCTTAACAGTTCATGATAAACTAAGCTTCCCCCCTCCTTCCTTCCCTCCCTCCCTCCCTCCCTCCCTCCCTCCCTCCCTCTTTTCCTTATATTGCTGTCTATCTCATGTAATCATTCTAGGTGGCTCACCAGAAACCAGAAACACATAACTAAAACCAAAACCACCTCGGGTATCCCCAAGTGTCTGACGAACAATCTCCTAGCTCAACCTTCACCCTAGCTCAATACTTGGAGAAGATCCAGGACTTCATGGCCCTCTGGAAAGCTAAATAGGTAGTGATTCCTTAGATCTCAGGTGGGATACTATTCTAAAATACTGGGGCAACCAATGAAAAAAGTGTATCTCCAAGGATCAGTTCAGGTGGCAACATTTAAGGGAGAAGACCTGGAATTTACCTACTTTATCTAATGTAGTTGTTTGGGCATGCACCATCAGGAAGAGAGAGTCCCATAAGTAGATGTAATGTCTGCCAATTTCTGTTATTTTTACAGCCTGGTTTAGGATTCAAAATCCATGACATAAAAGTGGCTCATTGGGGCAATTGTGTAAAAAAAAATATATATATACATCTAATTTTGTAGCAAGAGAATGTATACACTTGTGACTTTCTATTTTACTCAAGTATGAATAGATTGCATTTTTGTTGCAAGAAGTGCAATTTAAATCAACACCACTGTCATGTTTTTTTCTCAGATTGAAAAAGATATCTGATTTTTAGGTTATAACTTTAGTCTGGTAAGATTGTGTCTACTAAGCAAATAAAGAACTGAACTCAAGTGGATTTCAGTGGGTCATCCGTGTGCTTAGGCCTGACATGGTAGGTCAATACCAAAACAGCTCTGCTTTGGTTGTCATGATCCACATACAAAAGTAGCAGAGCTTATATTATAAGGGCACAACACTGCTTTTGTTACCTCCACCAGCATCTTTTGTTGTTTTTAACAGTGAAACCTCAGAGCTTGTTTCCTTTGGTGACCTATTGAGGGGAAAAATAGGGATTACAACTTAGTTGCTCTTTCTGGAATTCTTGGTGCCTATATATCCTGGTAGCCAGCTGAATCAATTTAAAGTTGAAGTAAGAGATCCTTTTTAGTGATTTTGAGCCTACAACCAAGGTCAGTTTTAAAGGGTAGCTTTAGAGAAGTATGCTGTACCCATGACTGCTAGATTGTGAAATCGGCCAGGGGTTCCATTCTAATACTCATTTTGAATAATATTTTTATGAAATGCTGAGTAAAATAAATAAGGAAGATATATTTGGGTTGGATATCATCACCACTAATACGCAATATCTGTAACATCCAACTCCATTTCTTTATCAACTGGTTGACATTAGATAGCTGAGGACCAGTAAACCAAAGCTAAATCATCTGATGATAAAGGAACAGCAAATTGACAGTTCTCAAGTTCAAGTAGATAATTCTCCAGGTTAGGAAGGAGTTGTACTCATGTGAAGAAGTAGGAACACGATCTTTATGGAGTCTTATTTAATTTCTGTTACCTACTCTGGAGGCTCAAGTGTATACAGCTAGCTGCCTTGTTCTGGTCACTGTAATAATACCACACCAAACGATACCACACCAGAAATGTTCTTGTTACATCCTGTTTGAATTACTGCAACATGCACTATGTAGACTAATTCTTGAAGGCAGTCAAGAATTTGCAGTTAGTGCATCATGTTTAACTTGCTTTTTTAACTGAACCAACCACAAAATCATGTAGGAAATAACAACCTATACCTATTTAATGTTTTAAAATGTATACATAACAGGGGTAAATGCTCCCGGTTTGAACCGGCTCGGGTGAGTAGGTAGCAGAGATTGAGGCTAGTTCACCGTACTGGGAGCAATGGCTGGTTGGCCATGCTCCTGAACTGGTCCACTGCCTGCAGTCCTGCCATGCTTGCCTGCCTTCCATGCTGCCTTCCTGGCATCCCAGTGGCCAGCTTGTGAAGGCAGACAAACAGAAGCCCATGTGGAAGGCAGACAAGCATGGTATTGTGTTCTGATATATTTTGGCGGGAATTTCGAATAAGGGCTTAATTCCTGATTGGCTGACAGCCCCTCCAAAACTGTATATAAGGAGGGCTGCAGCCCCAGTGCTTTTGCTGAAGTCTCACTGTAAATAAAAGAGCTGTTGTTACTTGCCTGCTTGTGCATTTGTTAATTTCCAAGCCACCACATTGGCGACGAGGGTGGGATAGAATCACAAGAGGCGGCCAGTGAGAAACGAGCTTCAGCTAGGCAACGAGGCGAACAAGAGGAGGCATACCGAACATGTCTGTCTACGTTCCGCCCAAGCCTTTTGACCCGGCCCGCAAAAAATGGGCTTCGTATATGACTCGGTTCGAGTGCTCGCTCGAAGCCAGCGATATGCAGGGGCTCTCTGCAAACAGAAAAAGAGCCCTCTTCCTGAGCCACTGCGGACCGGACGTGTTCGAGATGGCAGAGTCACTCAGCGAGCCAACGCCTGTCCAGACCGTCCCCTGTCCCACCCTGATGGCGACCCTTTGGGCTCACTTCGCTCCCGTGCCCTCCAAGTTCGTGCAACGGTACCAGTTCCGACAGCGCATCCAGCGGGAGGGAGAGCCGGTCAGCGCCTACATGGCGAGCCTCTGCAAAGCCGCGACCCACTGTGATTACAGAGATCTAGACGATGCCTTGCTAGAGCAACTAATTTGTGGGGTTCGCGACACGAGACTACAGAGGCGGCTGCTCGCCAAACCGGACCTGACACTTTCGGGTGCCTTAGATGAGGCCAGGGCTCACGAAGCCTCCACGAAAGCCGCGGAAGCCCTGCAGTGCCCCTTGACCAGCAAGGACAGTTCCAAGTCCTTACCAGTCCACAGAGAGGATGCCCGATCCAGCTCGGAGGCTGATTCAGACGAGGACGTTTTCCGGATGGAAAAATGGAAAGACTCAAGCAGCCCCCGATGAAGCTGCAGGAGTTGCGGCGGAAACCATGAAAGACTGTCGTGCAAATTCAAAGAGGCCATTTGCAGACGTTGCAATAAGAAGGGACATTTGGCGTGAGTCTGTAGGGCCGCCATGCCCAGAAAAACCCAACCACGTGACAACCACAGCCAACCAGAATCGATGCGCCAAAGACAACCAACCAAAGATGGCGGCGCGAAAAACCGGCGCGAAATTCAACCGCGAGATGGTTACAGCACGCACATTGACCAGGCCAGCACGGTGGTCGAGGGCAAGGTCTCCACGATTGTTGAGATCAACGGCAGACCCTGCGAAATTGAAATTGACACCGGGTCGGCCCTTTCCATAATGTCGTGGGCGACCCTGAAGTCAATTCTGCCATCGTTTCAAAAAGACCAGTTAGCAAGACAAAGGCTGCGGATTCTCGATTACCAAGGAAACCGAGTTCCTGTCGAAGGTGTTGGCATGTTTTGAGTAACCTACAGCGACTACGAAAGAACCTTGCCACTGACCATTGTGACCAGACAACTGCCCAGCCTTTTGGGCATGGGGTGGTTCCGAGCCCTTGGCATGGGCTTCACCGGTGTCCACAGCATGCTCAAGTCACCACTAAAGGACAGTCTCCTGACCGAGTTCCAGGACGTCTTTTCGGATTCCTTGGGCAAGTATGTGGGGACCCCTATTTCCTTAAATATAGACCCCAACGTGCCCCAAGTCAGACTAAAGGCTCGAAGAGTCCCCTTTGCATTACGGCCAAAGATAGACATTGAACTGGACAAATTGATTAAGCAGGGAGTGTTGGTCCCAGTTGACCACGCTAAATGGGAGACCCCCATAGTCACCCCAGTAAAGTCGGACGAGTCGGTCAGAATTTGCGCTGACTACAAGTGCACAATCAATAAGGTGTTGCAGCCGAGCGCCTATCCGGTGCCGATTGTGCATCATCTACTACACGCCCTGGGGCGAGGAAATTTTTTTGCAAAATTAGACTTGGCGCAAGCCTATCAACAATTACCAGTTGACGATGCTACAGCTGAGGCCCAGACAATTGTGACACATAGGGGAGCGTTCAAATGCACCCGGCTCCAGTTCGGAGTTAGTGTTGCTCCTGGGCTATTCCAGAGCACTATGGAGCGCCTATTGCAAGGCCTTCCAGGGGTGGTGCCCTATTTCAATGACGTCTTGATTAGCGCCCAGACCAAACAGCAACTGGGAGACAGAGTTAGGAGCGTTCTGTCAAGATTCAGGGAAGCGGGACTAAAATTAAAGAAAAGCAAATGCATGATCGCTGTCCCTTCTGTTGAGTTCCTAGGCTATAGGATCGATGGTGCAGGCATCCACCCCATGGAAAGTAAAGTTAGGGCTATCAGGAATGCGCCCACCCCAAAATCTAAAGCAGAGCTCCAAGATTTCCTTGGACTGCTGAATTTCTATTCGATGTTCTTAAAGGACAAGGCCACTGCGGCTGACCCACTTCACAAACTTTTGAAAAAAAACGCACCATGGGTTTGGGGAAAACCAGAGTCTGCCGCGTTCGAGGCTGTAAAGAGACTGCTGGCTGAAGACAGTTTCCTCATACAATATAATGCTAAATTGCCACTCGTTTTAGTGTGTGACGCCTCTCCGTTTGGAGTTGGCGCCGTTTTGGGCCATAGACTGCCAAATGGCCTAGAGGCGCCCATAGCATACTACTCCCGCACTCTGTCTAGCGTGGAACGGAACTATAGTCAGCTAGACAGAGAGGCATTGGCCGCAATCGCGGGAGTGAAGAAATTCCACTAATATCTCTATGGCAGGACATTCGAGTTGGTTACTGACCATCGGCCACTACTAGGCCTATTGGCCGGAGACAAGCCCACTCCCGCTGCCCTCTCTCCGCGTATGACCAGATGGACTATTTTCCTGTCTGCATATTCCTACAAACTGGTTCACCGCCCTGGGCGAGCCCTGGACCATGCAGATGCACTCAGCCGTTGCCCCCTGCCCGAGCTGCTGGACGACCCGACACCGGAGGCCCCTGTCCTATTGCTGGACGCGCTGACTCTGGGTCCCATTTCATCTAGGGAAGTAGCCAGGGCCTCCGCAAGAGACTCTGTTTGGCGTACTGTCTGTGGTTGGGTGTTGAAGGGATGGCCGCCCAAGGTGGACGGAGGGGAGTTTCAAACGTTTGTCAATAAGCGTAATGAATTGTTTATGCAAGGGGGATGTTTACTGTGGGGTGATAGAGTTGTCGTGCCCTCCAAGCTGCGCACCAGGGTTCTGGAGTTACTTCATGAGGGACACCCAGGCATAGTTAGGATGAAGAGCCTAGCTAGGGGCTACGTCTGGTGGCCCAATATGGACTAGGACATATCTCAGTGGGTTGGGACATGCACGCCCTGCCAGCAATCTCGCCCCGATCCCCCAGTTGCCCCAATCCGAGAGTAGGAAAAGCCAAAAGGGCCATGGGGGAGGATTCACATCGACTTCGCTGGGCCATTCCATGGCCAAACATTTTTGATAGTAGTCGATGCATATTCTAAATGGCTCGAGATCATTCTCATGTTTTCAACCACATCCGAAGTGGTTATCAGGGCCCTTCGGAAATTATTTGTCACGCATGGCCTTCCGGATACTCTAGTATCCGACAACGGCCCTCAGTTTATGGCCACCCAGTTCGAGGGTTACCTGGCCGAGCTGGGCATTCACCATGCCCTCTCAGCTCCTTTCCACCCGGCTTCGAATGGCCTGGCTGAACGTTTCGTGAGGATGGCCAATGAAGCCCTGTCCAGGCTAGATAATGGTGACTGGCAATCCAGGATAGATCAATTTTTAGCGGTTCAACACGCCTCACCATGCACAGCTACAGGGAGAAGCCCTGCAGAGCTACTTATGGGGAGGAAACTTCGGTGCATCTTAGACAGGCTCCACCCGAACTACTCCCAAGATAGTTTTAAGGGAGAAGTCACCGGTCTAAGACAATTCCAAGTCGGGGACCTAGTCTACGCCCGAAACTATGCAAACGGCCCACTATGGGTTGCAGGAACAATAACTGGGGTAACGGGACCAAAGTCCTACACAGTAGACGTAGGGGTTGACAAAATATGGAAACGCCACATAGACCAGCTCAGGAGAAGGGTAATTAGCGAGGTCGAGCACAACTCAGAAGTCACAGACCCTAACCACGACAACTTCTCTAAAACAGCTAACTCAAACCTGTTGCCGAGGGAATACTTATCTGAGAAACCTTGGGTCCAGCGCTGCCCCAGCGAGCCGACACTCCCCACTGGGTATAACCAAGCCCCGGATCAAATCCAGGAGGTTCCATTGGCGGAGCCGGGAGAGACAGAGGGTCCCTCCGACCGGCTTGACGCCTCACCCAAGACTGATCTGCGCAGGTCAGCCCGGACGAGAACACGCCCAAGGCACCTGCGAGACTTTGTTTGTACATATGTAAATATTTGAGTGTAAGTGCCTTCTGGGAGGGGAGGGGTGTTGTGTTCTGATACATTTTGGCGGGAATTTCGAATAAGGGCTTAATTCCTGATTGGCTGACAGCCCCTCCAAAACTGTATATTAGGAGGGCTGCAGCCCCAGTGCTTTTGCTGAAGTCTCACTGTAAATAAAAGAGATGTTGTTACTTGCCTGCTTGTGCATTCGTTAATTTCCAAGCCACCACACATGGCAGGGTTGCAGGGAAGGAGCTAGCAACTTACGCCCCCCCCTCACTCAAGCAGCAGCTTCCCTGCTCAGCCCCGACAAGCTATGCATCCATAGCAATGGGGTTGTTTTGTTCACCTCGGTGGTGCTTCAGGAGGGCAGGTGGACATATTTATTATAGTTGTCAGCTGCAGACGTCTGCCTGCCCTCCCGAAGTACCATCTCAGTGAACAAAACAACCCCATTGCGCTGCGCCTCCTTCTGCAGCCAAATGCGCCCAGCCATGTGTCCTTTCCTCAAATGGGCTGTGCATGGGGCGCTTGGAGAGAGAGTGAGCAAGAGAGCTCTCCAACCTGTGTTTTGTGTGTGTATGTGTGTGTGTGTGTGTGAGAGAGGGAGGAATGAAGGGAGGGAGCAATCTGAAGCCAAGCCACCCAAACTTCTGGTAGCAGGAGGAAGATTCTGAGCAGCCAGCTCCACCTGACTACTCTCTGAGTCTCACCATTCTCCTCCCCCCCCCCCACTCAAGCAGTGGCAGGCTCTTCGGGACAACAGGACCTCTCATTTTTCCCACAACACAGAATACGCTTGCTACCTCTGCTTGTCTGCTTGCAAGCGATGATCTCTGCTTCTCTTGGGATGCTGATGTGGGCACCATGGATGCAAAGCTTGTTGGAGCTGAGCAGGGAAGCTTCAGATCGCTCCCTCCTTCACATACACACACACACACACAAACAGAGGTTGGAAAGCTGTCTTGCTCGATCTCTCTCCAAGCGCCCCATGCACAGCAGAGTGACATGAATGACGTCAAACTGGCCACGCCCATCCAGTCACATGCTCACCAAGCCATGCCACACCAAGTCACGCCCACAGAACTGGTAGCAAAAAAAAATTAGATTTCACCCTGATACATAAGTATATATCCATATAAAAAGATAGAATGGCATTTGGTCTGCTATCTATGCTAGGAGAATTATGTCAAATTAGGAGAATATACCATGTTCTTAACTAAGAAGAAATATTAAAGTGGGCTCTCTCTTTCTTTGGGTCATCTGCCATTGCTGTTGGCCAGAACATAAGAAGGAAGCAAATATTTCTTATGGCAGTGCAACTTGCCGAAAATTCAATTAGGGACACATTTGATCCCATCCTTGGCAGTAGCTCACAGAAGCCTTCCTAAATTGGATTTATCTTTGTCTCCAAAGATTGCCTTTGATAGTTGATATAATTCTATTAACACACTGTATATTGACTCGTGCACTGAGGTTATAAAAAAAAATCAGTCCCTTCATATTAGCTGGATAAAGGCTTTGGAAATTTAACCACCTAAAAGTATTATGGGATGACATCCACTGGACAAGGTCAAATGTCTGCAAAATACTTAGATATTGGTGAAGGATTGATTTAGAGATCAGAAATCTGATGCTTCAATAAGACAAAGTTATACTGGAGACAAGTTGAACTGGACAACTCAACTGTTTTAAATTAGGACAGTATTACAACCTTTGCCACTTTGAGGGCAGAAAGCAAAGTGTTTGGACTATTGCTGAACCAAATTTTTCATATCATTTTTAAGATGAGAAATGACAATGAGAAATAAAAAGATGGGAACATGATGAGAAAAAGTTGGTGAAAAGTACACACTACATTAAATATATATTGTGGCTAAAAATGTAGTATGTTTTTGTCTTTCATATTTGACAAGATAGATAGATAGATAGATAGATAGATAGATAGATAGATAGATAGATGAAATGAGAGAGAGAGAGGGGGGGGGGATGAGAATGTTGTGACCTGGGCCCAATTAGTTATTACCAGACACAATCAGTCCTAAACAAACGTATTTTATTAGAATAGCTGAGAATTACTTCATTCTCATCTTAGTCCAAATTAATTCCAAAACAAATTCTTCATAAACAGTCCTTCGGCCTTATCACCAACCCTGCCAAAGGCTTTTCTTGACAAAACCCCACAAAATTCAGAAGCAAGAGACACCGACAAGAAACAAATGTAGCAATGTTGCTTTCTTACAAAGATCCCAAGAGCTGTTGCTGCTCTTTTAAGCCTTCTGGGTGGGGCCAATCATCTCCTCGGCTTACTCCCAAGTCGTCGTTTTTGCTTTAGCTACTCTTGCCTTCTGGCAGCTCTTCGCATGCGTGCACTAGGAACAGGCTCCTCATGTTCCTCTGACACTCTGCTATCCGCCTCTGGAGGCTTCAGAGTCTGCACATCGCTCTCAGATGGCCCTGGCCCCACCTCTGCCTCTGATGCAGAGCCCTCATCTGGGCCTTCCCCTGACTCCAGGACCGGCCCATTGTCCCCCCCAGCCTCTTCACTGTCTGACTCCGCTGCCAGCTCCGCAGGTTGCTAGTGGACCACAACAGAGAAATGGACAATCTCTGAGGATACACAAGATAGTATACATATTTATATACATATGTAATATATGCATATACATCATATACATCTGCAATATACATATGTATATGTATATGATGTATATGATATACATCATATACATCATATACATATACATATACATATACATATACATATACATATACATATACATATACATATACAT
>WNWU01000053.1:3977381-3989003 GCA_012654045.1 Ptyas mucosa | reverse complement strand
ATAGAATAGAATAGAATAGAATAGAATAGAATAGAATAGAATAGAATAGAATAGAATAGAATAGAATAGAATAGAATAGAATAGAATTTTAATTGGCCAAATTTTTATTGGACACACAATTTGTCTTGGTGCATATGCTCAGTGTACATAAAATAAAAGATACGTTCATCAAGAATCATAAGGTGCTCATTACTGAGCACTTTACTGCTTAGCACATTACTGCTCATCTATCAAACTTATGAGAGTGAGTAGGATAGCAGCAAATGTAAATAGTCAATAACATAACAATAATCCTTAGCAAATGACAGTAACAGAATCCTGAAATATCCTCATCCTCTTAAAGGTACTTCTCATTAGTTTATAGCTTGGAAAGTCCTTGGGATTCTTTTTGTTTATGCATTCTAGTAGCATGGGTTTTACATGATTCAACATTTGTAACACTTCAGTCAAGCATTTTCTACGATCCCTGAGAATCAAACGATTGACAAACAGCTTCAGAGGCACTGGGTTTTGTTTACTCCTTATGTTGAAGCCTTTCAATTCCTTTGCTTTTAACTATATGTTGGCTAGGATTATCTAAGCACTTAATTTGCCAATGAATTTTGGCTGAGCTGTCAGGTTAATTCAGTTTCATTTAGTCACCATTTTTCATACTCAGTTCCAGAATTACTTTTGCTTCATTGTAGTGCACAGAATATATTTTCAGCGTAAATTTCCTTGTTCATTGTTGTTTCATTCACATGGGGAGATTCCCACCAACAGATTTTCCACTTGGTGAAGCACTCAATCTAAAGTCTTATTCCATATCTTATGCAAAGTAATCTTGAGTTCAGTTTTCAATGTCTTATAGATGCCTGCCATCCAAAATTATTGGTTTTGATATTACCAAGGTCTTCAGGCATGTTCAGTAAAGTTTGTGCTGTTTTCTTCAATGCACAAAGTGCCAATGGAAAAAAAATAATTTGTTTATTTCTATTTCTGTTTCAGATTTATACCCTAGAGATCAGAGAGTAGTATATAGACATGAGGTTTTCCAAGAATCTACAATCAAGCAGGAAAAATTTGTCCCCTTTTTCTTCAAACTATGTTGGTAAACATTAATTTCCCCAATTATCCAGGGTAAGCTTTTTACAAGTCTTATTGTAAACAAGGCATTTAAATGTTGCTTCTAAACATTTTTGTTCATATTAGAATATATGAACATATCTAAAGGAAAATAATGTGTGAGTTTCTTTCACTGTAATGTTTGATTTCAAACAATGCTTGGTGACAGCTAATCTCCCTCATTTTTACATGGAAACAGCAAGATTCTACCCTAACTTGTCATAGTTTAAGACATAACATTATCAATCACATCTGTGGCTTAGCTGTGGATTGACTAGGGATTGTTGCCGCTGCTTTGACAAATTTAATGCCCCCAATTTCTTTAAATTCAGCAAATTTAAATAAAGCATACATATTATTCCAACATTCACTGGTAGAATTAAAAGTACATTTGTAACTCAGCACCAGTAGCAGAAGACCCTTGGATTATCAATAGATAGGAGGAAAAAAACCCAATTTGGATGGACACCATATTATAGGTACAGAAGTAGATCCCCTTCCCCTTCTCTCATGCCATAATCCACTCCTTTTCCTTCAACACAGGCACAACTATTGCTAAGTATAGTGTCATCTTTACCTTAGTACTAATGATCTGCATACTGTACATTCTGTATATTCTCTTGGAGTGACTGAATAAATGAGCCAAATTCGGCAAGAAAAATGAACTTAAGGCAAGGCAATCAAAGAAGACCAGGATGATTCCAACTCTATGCAAAGGGCTGAAATGTATATTTCAAAGTTTAAAATAAAGCTGCATGTTTCCTTGCATTGCTTTAAATTATATTTTATGAACCCGCAACTGTTTTTGAATTTTAGTATTTGCATTATAAATAGTTACCCTTCATTTATATTGTTTTATCCTGTGACTTGCTGGAGCTCAAGGAAAGATTTTCAAATATGCAGAGAACGCAAAATTGTTATCTGCAGCTAGTGCTTTAGAAGAGATAAATTAAATTCAAAATGACTCTGACAGGTTAGGAAAAAAAATAGGCTTCAACTATCAAAAATTAGCAAAGAAAAATGTAAACTTATTCACTTAGAAAACCAAAATGTAATGTACAGGGTAAGAAATATCCAGCTTGGCAATAGTAGATGTAGAAAAGATCTTAGAATAGTAGCCGACTATCATCTGAGCATTAATTAACAGCAGGATAGAATTTCAAAGACAAAATGTTCTTTTAGGCTGCATCATCAGAAGTATAGTTCTAAATCATAAAAAGTAACAGTTCCATGCATGCTGCTTTGGTCTATTCCACCTTCAGTATTCTCTCCAATTCTGGGCACCAAATTTTTGAAGAAGAAAGTGGAACATATTCTGAAAAAAAGTGATAAGAATAATCAGGGGACAATGCACTAAGACCTAGGAAGAGAGATGGAAAGAATTAGAATGTTTGGCTTTGACAAAATAAGCCCAAGGGAGTTATGATTGTATTTTCAAATAACCAAAAGGATAATACATGGAATAAGGCCAGAATGTGTTCATTACTAGAATATGTTCAATGCATATTGCATTGCAAGAATGGGAAAATTACCAGAGCCTTGGTGGTGCAGCAGACTAAAGTGCTGTTAAGTAACACTTAGCTGCCAGCTGCCTGCAATTACTGTGAGTTCAAATCTCACCAGGCTCAAGGTTGACTCAGCCTTCCATCCTTCCGAGGTAGGTAAAATGAGGACCCGGATTGTGGGCGCAATAAGCTGACTTTTTATAAAAAAGAACACTGCTTAGGGGGGTCCGAAAGCCCTACTAAGCAGGTATATACAAAAGCATGAAGGCTATTGCTTAACGCATTGTAAGCCATCCTGAGTCTCCGGAGAAGGGCGGCATATAAATCGAACCAATAAATAAATTAAATGCAGTTAAATTACAGGAAAGCAACATTAGGAAAAATTGCTGAATACAAAGAGCATTTCAGTATTTAACCAATCATCCACAAAGGCAGTGGGCTCTTCTCTACCATAGGTACCTCAAGTAGAGACAACACACTCATTTCTGGGGATGTTTTAATTTAGATACCAGAGGATTGGACAATTACCCTCAGGGCAACTTCTGCGTAAAAATATTTCCATAATTTAATACGACACATTTAGCCTCCCATGTAAAGCAAAACATTACTGAATGCTGAAATTACATAGTAATGTAATGAAATTTCATTACTGAAATTTTGGAAATTTTTTTCTCAAAATCATATCCTGTGTCATATAGATCCAAAATCTCTCTTAGATCTTCCAAAAAGTTATTCACTATTAGAAAACAATCTATCTTATGATATATTACAAGAAGAATTACAGAAATTTTTTTTACCCAAATTGAGTAAAAAACTGAGAAACACTAATTCGTACAAGTCACTTTCTAGACAATATCATTCTGCCAACATCATTAGTAAATTCTTTTTTTAAAAATCTCTCTTCCTTCACATAAACCAGGCCTAGTTCGCAGACATAGTTGGACATTATTGATAATACTGTGAATAGATATATAATAGAATACTTTGTCCTTTATATTTCCATTAAAAAAAAAACAACATCCAGTGGCTGGATTCAGGAATACATGAGTGGTAATACCTGAGAAATAAGATGTTGAAGTGAGATGTTATTATGCAAATACACAGGAGAGCAAAAATAATGTTACTCAATCAACCTTCATTTACATTTCATAACTTTAAATTTACAAACTTAATATTCATGCAAATTTTAATTACTTTCAAGTCAGATAAAAGTGAAAAAGACAATCCCTGCACACTTCTAATGAACCAGCAAGTTGTTCAAATAACTGAGCAAGATTAGCTAGGTCTGCCAGAATTTAGAATAATTCATGCATTGCTGGTAGACTTTCCACAATGTTCAGATCATTTCCACAAATACTAGTGCCCTAATTATCTAATTAAATAGGATAGTCATTCCAATTATAAATCTGATATTTGCCCTAGGAGCATAATTTCTCTTCCCCACTTTTTTAAAAAGAAAAAAAAAGCCTTTGAAAAATACTTTTGACTTTTACATGGCTGGGTCCCAAACTGAATAACTTTACTCGGTAATTAAGTCTTACAGAGTGAACTTGGCCTTCATTAATGGCTTTAAATCTAATATTTAGTATAGCCATAGTTGGGTAGAAAGGCCAAATGAGAGCATGTCTAGGCTCACTAATGTACACATCATTCAATACTAGCTGTTTTACCTTGAACAAATTAATATAGAAAAATATATTCTATATATAGTCCAATATAATTAAGGTTATTATGAGCAGAAAAGAAATTGTAATATAAATCCAATAAGATGCAAAATTTGTGTCTTCCTATTTTGTAGAGAAGATTAAGGAGCCACGGGTGGAAAAAAAGTACAGTATTTTATCCTTCAGCATGCTCTTAAATTAGAAGAAGAAAAAAACTATTGGATGAAATCCTACAGATGTGCAGCAATTCACATAGAATCCAAAAGCTATTGCTTATCTTGAAGATTGGATACCAAAGAATCAGGGTATTGCCGTCTTATCCAATAATTTAATCATGGCCCCAATTTTATACTGTGTGAGTAACATAAGAAGTGGCTGGAAAAAGAAATTTTGTATGGACTGTATTTGCCATGGAGCAAGCAGAATATGTAGCTTCCTTATAGCAATTTGAAAACATTTATATTTCTAAAACAGTATTTCTATAACTCAGTGTTGTTTTAATAGCTGTCATTGTGTTTAGAGAAGCATACTTGGCATTTTAAGTTCCAATGCAATTCTTAAACCTGGATTATACTTCTCCATCACTGCACATCAGGGAATATATGTGTATGTCATTCAGGAACAATTGCATAGGTGTTCCATTTATATTTCTGCAAATGTTAATATACTGACTAGGGGGCACTCAAACAACAAAGCACAGAACAGAAAGTCATATCAACCAATCGGCACACAGGACGCACAACATGCAGTTGGGATTTGGGAGGTTTGCACCAGTGGTGAAATGTAAAATTTGTTACTACCGGTTCTGTGGGCGTGGCTTGGTGGGGGTAATATGACTGTGTGGGCGTGGGCAACTTTTTTTTTAACCTTTTTTTGCTTCGGCTGAAGAGGTTGTAAAAAAAATGCTTTCAAAAGGCTCTGACGATCAGGCAACTCAGCTGGGCTCCTCAGAGCCTTTTAAAAGCATTTTTTCTATAACCTCTTCAGCATTTAAAAATGCTTTGGTATGATGGGGTGTTATACTTTTCTGGTTTTTTAGCATGATGGGATGAAATTTCCAAACCCTTTTAATAAATAAAATCACTGAAGTCTTTTTAAATTGTTGGTTTGAAGTGGAATCAAATGCATTGTGCAACATTAATATGGAATTCTGCTTCAGATAGATAAAATGAGGACATCTGATGGAGGAAATGAAATGTGTATTCATAAGAAGCTGTGTCTTACTTGAATGGGGTAGAACTACTTGTCAGGAGCTACAACAGATGCAGAAGCAGAACAGGCTCCTCTTTCTTCTTAAAAGCAAATCAGCTGCTAAACCAAGCCACCTGCTTAACCCACTTTGGAAAACAGTTTCTTGCAAACTCTGAAGCTGGACAGGCTGGGTAACAATAAGTCAGATATATGTAATAGAGAATCATAAAAGAAACAATGTCTCTCAACCATTCCCCTCAGGATACTATGCTTGGGCTAATACATGGTAATGAGATTACCAAGATCTTTCTGATGAGAAAGCGGACTTATGACAAACAAAATGCTTTAACCCCCCTTCCCCATTCCACTCTTCTTCCTCTCATCATTACATTATTTTTGTTCTTTCACATCCTTTTTGCTGCTTTACTGATGTGGCACTGTGGTTAGAATGCAGTAATGCAGGCCACTTCTGCTGACTGTTGAATTCTCGGCGGCTCAAGGTTGACTCAGCCTTCCGTCCTTCTGAGGTCATTAAAATGAGTCAACCCATATGCCTCTGCTCTATACAGTTATCAACAAATACATGCAAATACCTAATATGCTCACTCTGTAAATTGTTTAGAGAGGATTGTAAAGCACTGTGAAGCATATAAATTTTAATAATATAAATTTAAACATTTGGGGGAGAATATCATGCCCCCCAGGTTGTTGACATTTAAGAAATGCAATCCACCCAGTCTTCCCCAACTTGATGGTCTCAAATTGTTTTGAGAACACAATTACCAGAAAGCCTAGCCTTGGGTACCAAGTTGAGGAAGGAGGCTGTTCAGTAGCCATTATCTATCTACAGCTGAAGCCTCTGGTGTCACCAATCTCCCATAGCACTTGGCTATGGGTCTCTAGAGACACATCTACTATCTGGGTTTAAAAGACATTCCATCTCCCCATGGAACCTTTTGAACTGTAGTTCAGTTGGGTTGTCAGCCCTCTTGGACAAACTACAGGTCCCAAGACTGCAGAGGAAATACTGAAAGCTAACTTAAAGCCAATACAAGGTCGTGATGCCGATACAATAAGCCCCATCCTGAACATGAAGAACTTTTGGTGGAAACCCCCAAATCCCACAAGCAATAGACAATTTGAAGGTACTCGGATGAAAGTGGTGGTCGAGCGTCAACCACAAGGAAGGATCGAGTCTCCCTTTGCTCCTTGAGCTAATAGGATAGAAATAATCCAAATGCAGACTTTTGTGCATACCCCAAACTACCTGGAAGGGGGTTGTAAAACATCCCCCAAGCAAGCAATCCCCAGCCCCTTTCAGTTTCCCTTTTCCCCAGTCTCTCTTGGGACACTTATCCTGAGTCAGATCATCTTTGTGGCATCCCACATTAAGCATGCTGTGATGAATCTTGGGAGGATAAAGAACCTGCACAGATGGCAGGTGATGTCCTGGTGCCTGGAGGCCATGCGGATCTGGATGGGGAGGAATAGGCTCAGGCTCAACCCATCCAAGACTGAGTGGCTGTGGTTTCCGACGTCCCGATATAGTCAGTTGGTGCCATCACTGATTATTGGGGGCAAATCATTGGCCCCCACAGAGAGGGTACGCAACTTGGGCATCCTCCTGGATTCACGGCTGTCTTTAGAAGAGCACCTGACAGCCGTGACCGGGAGGACTTTTTATCAGGTTCGCCTGATTCGCCAGTTGTGTCCCTTTCTAGATCAGGACTCCTTACGCACAGTCACTCATGCCCTTGTCACCTCGCGTCTGGACTACTGTAGCGCTCTCTACATGGGGCTCCCCTTGAAGAGCACTCGGAGACTCCAACTGGTGCAGAGTGCGGCCACGCAGGTGGTTATGGGAACGACGGGGTGTTCCCATGTAACACCTCTCCTGCGCAAGCTGCACTGGCTCCCGGTGGTCTTCTGAGTGCGCTTCAAAGTTTTGGTTATCACCTTTAGAGTGCTCCATGGCTTAGGACCTGGTTATCTACGGGACCGCCTGCTACCACCAATAGCCTCCCACCGGCCAGTATGCTCCCATAGAGAGGGACTCCTTTGGGTGCCGTCGGCCAAACAATGTCGACTGGTGGCCCCCAGGGGGAGAGCCTTCTCTGTGGGGGCACCTACGATCTGGAATGAGCTCCCCCCGGAGATATGGACGATCCCGGATCTGCGCACCTTCTGTCGCGCACCTAAGATTTTTTTATTTCATCAAGCCAGCCTGGCCTAAATCTTTTCCCCTGTTTAATGTAAATTTTAATTTGTTTTAAATCATTGGGTATTTTAAATTTGTCTCAGCCAAATTATTTAATTCGTTTTTATTCTATCTTAAATTTTTGTATGTATGTGTCTTTTATTCTGTGGCTGTTCACTGCCCTGAGTCCTTCGGGAGAAGGGCGGTATATAAATTTAATAAAAACAAAGAAAAACAAACAAACATCACAGCCCCTTTGACCCCAGGATGACCAATGAGCAAAGCTCTGGTGAACCAGAAGCAAAGAAACACAACTCTAGTGACCTCCCTCCCTTTCCCAGAGCAGACCGGAATCTCAGTGAAGCCTCCGGGATTGGGAAAGTGATTTCTGCCCCACTCCGCTCCATGTGGTGAAGCCACACCAATCTATAGCTCCCGGTCAAGCTTTTCCCAGTGGGACAAACCTCTCCTCCTTTCTTGGTCTCAGGTTGTCCCTTAGTTTTGCAAGGAAGAGAAACTACCCAACACTCCCCACTTGTGCTTCCTTTTTGGTGACCAGCAAGATATTTTCTGGTCAGAGAGGAGTGGGTCAAGCTATTTTCCAAAGCATCTGAAGGCCAGACAAGGAATAATGGATGGAAGCTGATCAAGGAGAGATTCAACCTAGAAAATAAGGAGAAATTTTCTGTCAGTGAGAACAATAAATCAGTGAAACAGCTTTCCACAACTTCTGAAGGCAAGTTCAGAAGTTCTGAAGGAAACTTTCAAGAAGAGACTGGACTGCCATCCATCAGAAATGGTGTAGGGTCTCCTGCTTGGTTGGGGACTTGGACTAGATGACCTACAAGGTCCCTTCCAACTCTTTTAATCTGTTAAAAATCAAATTGCTATTGCTATTTACATAAAATATTTAAAAGGACCACCACTCCATTGACACAATTTTCTGGGAACTGGAGCCATAGAGTAACAAAGTCGGAGCTTTGTGAAGACCAAAATGCAAAATTGAATGATTTTCCCCATTTAAGCTTTTAGGATGCTCTTAGAACATGTTCTATCCAAGCTAACTGAAGCTTGGAAATCAACCCAAATTTGCCTAAAGGACCAAATCTGAAGGTCATCTTTAATGCATTAGTAATGATGGAGCACTAACTGCATTGCGCAATGCAGGAGGATGTGTGTTTGTGTGTGGGACATCTGTAGAATAGACAAACTGGAAAGGCATATTGGGTTAATTTATGTATCAAATTAGATGATGGTTGATTGTCATCTTTGAACATTTACTCAAGTTACTTGCAGATTGCTAGAGCAATACTTATACTTGTCTATATGTTCTTGGTATATGAAATATATACTGTATGGTAGACTTCACATATCCAGTATATTTTAATTATTCTAGTTTTAGACTAATAGCTTTAGCTAATATGGAAGCAAGGTAAAGTCAGTGACTCAATAATTTGTTACTTGCTTCAAAATATTTAGGTGTATCCTAGTTATACATAGAATACTAGCTATTACAATGTACTGTAGATGTAGATGTGAAGGTAAATATATAGAGAGATGGAGATGGAGATGGATCGGGGTGAAATGCTCCCGGTTTGGACCGGATCAGGAGATCCAGTAGCGATTGTGGTAGTTGGTTCAGAGAACCGGTAGCGATGGCGGCGTGAGGCTCTCCACACCCACCTGGGTGTCTTTTACTCTCTGTGCATTGCTGCAACCATTATGATCTTAAGCTTCTGCACGTACAAGCAGACTCTTATGAGTTGGACCTTGTACAAGAAAAACCTTGCGCTAAAAGATGGTTACAGATATATGCTAATACCTGCACATAAGAGATGGTGACAAAGATATGCTTCATTGCCACAGGAAACTGAAATATGTTTCATTGCTTGCAGTAAGCTGAAAGGGCAAACCGCAGACTGTCAGGGCAAAAATAGACTGACATGGAAAACAAAAGCTTGCACACATATGCCACCTTTGCTGTCTTTGCAGTTCACATATAGCCATATATGTATATCTGTAGGCTAACCATATATGTATATCCATTAGCTATTATCATAATATGCATGGTCAACTTATATCACATGTAGACTTTCTGATGTATGCTTACCCACCCCCAAAAAATCCCTAATAAAAGAGTCTGTCTCGAGCTAGCTCAGGGCTCTCTCACCCCGAGAAGGCAAAGCCTCGTGTCGCTCCTTCTTTCCGTCCTCGACCCAGAGGGACCCCGGCCAGCAGCAGGCCCGTGATGAGCCCGCTGGCAGCGTGAAACGCCTCAGTGCATGTGCAGAAGGTTTTGCGTATGCACAGAGAATCTGCGTGCACATGTGAGCGAAGCCAGATCGTGCACGCAGCACATGTACTTCTGAACCGGTAAGGAAGGTAACTAGATTTCACCCCTGAGATGGATTGATTGATAGATGTAGATGAGATGAGAGAAGTTTGGTGTAATGGTTAAGGCACCATGCCAGAAACCAGGAGGCTGTGAATTCTAGTCCCACCTAAGACACAAAGCCAGATGTGTAACATTGGACCAGGCACACACTCTATCAGCCCTAGAAAGAAAGCAATGGCAAAACACTTGTGAAAACAAAATCTTGCCAAGAAAACTTGTTCAGAAAGTCTCTGAGAAACGGACATGATTGAATAGAAGAAGATAAATGGAGAGAGAGGGGAGGGAGGGAGGGACGGAGGGAGAGAGAGAGAAAGAGAGAGAAAGAGAGAGAGAGAGAAGCATTAATCCCTGATTATTTCTCTTCCAACAATTATGGTTGAGCAAATTATCATAAATTGAAATGTATTTGATTTGCTTATCCCAAAGAGGATAGACTTTCAAAACATATTGTAAGGGAAAAACAATTTTCTTTACCTGATTTTACCCACTTTAATTCCCAATGGCGCTAACACTCTCATTTATATTTATAATGTAACAAAATGTACCATCTGTCATGATAGCTGTGGGAGGCCAGATTACAATACAGAATAATATGATTCATTTTTAATAGAAATCACTACTGGTTAATTATAATATGAAGTGTCTTTTGGAATTGGAGCAATTATTTCACTGGCATTTTTGAAGCAAGTAAGTCCTGCAGGCTTGTATTCTCTTTTGTCACCTCTAGCTTTATTGAAAATAGCACAGGGTGATACAAAATTAGCTTCCCCTTCTTAGTTTTGAAGCATAGTTTTTGATTTCTCCGAGTGAGTGGTAATTTCCATGTAAACCATTCACACTTGGGTGACTTCATTGACTTTCACTGTATTTTCTGCTCTTACAGAGAAGGGGATCTCAAGTGTAAGTATTCAGCCATGATGGCTTCCTTTTTCACCCACTCTGTATTTCTTCTGTTGTTTCCCTGATATCTTTGAGAGGTGAACCCTGACTCCTTTTTCTTGCAAAACATGACAACAGAACAACTGTCTCTTTCTCTTCACATACCAGGGGTGGCAGGGGAGTGGGGAAATCTTATTTATTTTGCCCTGTTGTAATTGCAAGAGCTAATACATGAGTAGCATAGGTAGAAATAAATCAAGCAGAAATCTAAGGACATTCCTTCCTGGCACAGAAATGAAACTTTCTACTTCACTGAAACTGCTGTTGGTGTGGCAATGAGTTCTTCATAACAAAGAGATATAATAAGGTTATAGCGGAACCAGCTTCTGTTTGTAAGATCACTGTAAAATATCACTATGCAATAGAATATGTATCATTCTATTTGAGGGCACTTTCTTTCACAACAAAAATCATTATATCCCTGAAATGTTTTCATCTAACATTTTAGGTAATTACTTTAATAGTTAGAGGAAAAAAATCTCTACTTTTCTTTGTAAAGCTGGGCTAGGATGGAAATATCACAAGAAATTACTTTGAATCTAGGAAGATTTTTTCCGTCTCATTTTTTAAAAAATTCCTTTTCATTCATTCATTCATTCATTCATTCATTCATTCATTCATTCATTC
>WNWU01000053.1:3937662-3977371 GCA_012654045.1 Ptyas mucosa | reverse complement strand
TTCATTCATTCATTCATTCATTCATTCATTCATTCATTCATTCATTCAAATTTGCTATAGCTGCCCAACACCAATGGATTCTGAGTGGCATACAAAACAAAAAACAACAACATATAAAACCAGATAAAACCTCAAACCACACAGATAGTCCCGACTAAAATGATCTCATAAACAATATAAATCAAACAGACAAGAGCCCCAGACATACATTACATTGATATATCAACTCCAGGACTAGGACAAAAGCCAGGTTTTCAGAGGTTTGCAGGACATTGTCCCAGAGGGTAGAGAGGGCAACGAAGAAGGCATACTTCCTCCATGCTACAAGTTAACGATGTTTAATAGAAAGGACCTGGAGCAAACACACTCACTTGACCAGAACATATCAGATAAGTAGAAACAATTGGAGATAAGCAATTCATCAGACATCCAGACTCTATTCCATTCAAGGTTAGGTAACAATCAGCACATTGAATCACATTCAGAAGCCAAATCATAATCAGTGCAGCTCATGTAACAGGGATGACAAAAGGGTACATCAAAAGACAATTGTTATAGCTCAGTCCACTGTATTTGGAACCAGGTGTGCTTTCCATGTGGTCTTCAAGGGCAGCTCATTTAGAGTGAATTGCAATAATCCAATCATGAGGTGGTTATGAGTACCTGTCTGAAGATCCTCCTGATGGAAAAAAGGTGCCACTGGTTCATTAGAAAAAACTGTGCAAAGGCCCTCCTGGTCACAGTTGCCATTCATTCTTTAAGCAGTAATTGCAAATACAGAAGGACCACCAAGTTGCATACCAGCCTTCAAAGGGGAAGTACAGTCCCATCCAAAACCAACTATGGCACTGGTGAAATTCAGCCAGATCTATCCGACTTGCACGATCCGGTAGGGCTGGTGGCGGGAGGATCCACCCACCTGCCCAGACATCATCACATCCCATTTTTGACCCTCTCTGCATGCACAGAAGGCTCTGCTCATGCATGGAGGAGGCACATGTGAGTGTAGCAAGCACATGTGCATGTGCGCTCACATTTGTGATCTGGTAGCGAAGGTACCAGTAGCATTTTACCCCTGAACTATGGTAATACCTCCAATCCTGGGAAGCCAAACAGCCACAGCTACTCAGCTTTATCAGGACTGAACCTTATCTGTATCTGACTTATCCAGACCTGAAAAGCTTTCAGGTACTATTCAATGCACCAACAGCTTCATTTTTGCAGCTTGAGAGAATGCTGTGCAGGATACTGATGCCAGCAAACCCTGAACTGGTAGATGACCTAGTTGTTTCATGTAGATATTGAAGAGGTGAGGAAGAACACAGAACTCTGAGTTGCCTAATACCTGAGCACCAGGGGTGGGTTCTTTAGTAGAAAATACCTTTACTACTGGCTCGCAACAGGATCACGCCAGTGTTTGCGCCAATGTTCACGCCAATCAAGTGTGACCAATGTTTTCTCTATACTGTGCCCTAGTCTATAACCAGACTGAAAGAGGTCTAGATAATCTGTTTATTCCAAGAACCTCTGTAGCTACCATCCAACCACCTTTTCCACAACCTTCTCTCAAAGAGATTGAAATCACATGAACCCACACTGTTGTCACCTCTCAGGCTGCCTTAATAACTAATAAGAAGGTCCAGGATCTAGCTCCAGCCCCCCATCCCAGTCCAAATAGAGGCTGGGTCACCTTAAACAGGATTCTCAGTAGCTATCTGCTAATGCACTATGGACAGAGGAATATCAATGTTTTGCCATTGCTAATAATGATATGGAGTCTTACTTATATTCTGTAGTTATTTACAACTATCGGAGCCAGTTTGATCTAGTGATAAAGGCTTAAGGCTAGAAACTGGGAGGATCTGAATTTATTTATTTATTATTTATTTATTTATTTATTTATTTATTTATTATAATTTGTATGTCGCCCTATCTCCATGGGACTCAGGGCGGCTCACAAGAAGTAAAAACAAACCCAATAAAAGACATAGAATACATAAATATACATACATAAAATACATAAATGTATAAATATATAGTTTAAACATATATTAAAACCCATTAAAATAATCAAAAACCCCTCAGTCCAGGCTGGGCGAAGTGAACAGCCATGTTTTTAATTCGTGGCGGAAGGTGCGAAGGTCAGGAGCCAACCGAAGCCCCAGGGGGAGTTGATTCCAAAGAGTGGGCGCGCCCACAGAGAAAGCTCTACCCCTGGGGGCCACCAGCCGACATTGTCTAGCCGATGGCACCCGGAGAAGGCCCTCCCTGTGAGAACTCAGTGGGCGATGGGAAGCCATTACTGGCTGCAGATGGTCTGACAAGTATCCTGGGCCTAAGCCATGTAGGGCTTTATAGGTCATCACCACTAAGTCCTTCCTTAGGCATGAAAGTGTTCTGTCCCCGTCCTCCACACACACAATCCACACAGACAGACGAGGGTTAAAGGAGTAGCACACACATGGAAGGTTCGTTATCATGGCTTGGCAGCCCTTTGTAAACGGCTGCCAAGGTCTTTACTAAACAAGGGGGGGGGGGAAATACCTCCACCAGATAACAAAACACGTTCACACCAATTGAGGGAAATATAATTCAAAAGTCCAAATCTTTCCAGCCGGCTGATGCTTAGCTCCAAGGACTAGCCAGGGTAAAACTTGGTCCGTCACAGAATTCCAACTGCTACCCCACTCCTTTATAAAACCTGTGGGGTGTGGTCCTGTGACTCAGCTAATCCCTGGCACGCTTCCTCATTTGTTGGGCTCTCTTATCACGCCGGCGCTGACGTGGGTCCAGCCACCTCTGGCCTTCCTCATTATCCTCCAACTGATCGGAGACACCTGGCTCCTCACTCATCTCCTCTCCTTTGGCCGGCAGCTGATGAATTACCAGGGAGGAGGGGCCGGGGGAGGGAGGCCTGGCTGGCTCCTCTCCCTCCTGTTCGGAGCTTCTTCCTCTGATGCAATGGGATCGGGGGTCGGAGCCACAACAGAAAGCTTGCTGGATGGTTTTGGGCATTCTCTCAGTCTAATTGATGGTTGTTGTGGGGAAAACAGAAGGAAGAAGGAACATGAGGTATGTTTGTCTCTTTGAGTTACTTATAAAATTAATAAAGGTGGGAAGTAATTAAATAGAGCTGTGGTGGCACACTTAGAATGCAGTACTGCAGACTAACTCACTGCTCACTCCAGGAGTTTGATCCTGAGCAACTCAAAGTTGATTCAGCCTTCCATCCTTCCGAGGTGAATAAAATGAGGACCCAGATTGTTGGGGGCAATATGATGACTTTGTAAACTGCTTCGGGAGGGCTGTAAAGCACTGTGAAGCAGTATATAAGTCTACGTAAAAAGTAAATAAAAGATGTTTTAGCAGTATGTTAGACAAGTGAACAAACAATTCATTAGATGAACTTGAAATTCCTGGTCCTTTCATTATCCAACATTCAGTTCTGATTTTTCTTTGCCTGGTACAAGAGTTGATGACTTCAGGCAGATGCCAAATAAAGCCCTTGCCAGAAGATGGGGCTTTAGTAAAAACTGGTCCTTTTCATTATCTGTCGATCTTTTCTCACATTTGGTTAGCATAGTTTTCCCATATCATTAATAAACATAATAATTAACTATGTAGCTAGTATGTTAATTGAAGAATTTGTAGTTCAGTGATTAAATCTGATGTTCTTGGGCTGACAATTACATTATTATGAAATATCCAAATCAGGTTCAAAACCTTGCTTTATTTTCAGCATGAAGTGAAGACATTGGTATTTGCTTAATCTGATATTAATGACCATATGACTTTGTTCTTTTTAATGTGGGGTGTTTTTTTTAGTTATTCTAATATGTTAATTAGTTGAATCTAAGCTAGGGTCATCCATACAGGGTAATCCTGTATATTTTAATAAGGAAGAAAAAGAATTTCCAAACTCACAATTACATGTCGTAAGATTATAAGGAGTATTAATATTAAGTGGTCCTTGGTGCTCCCTGAGCTTGATTGCTTTCTTGCAGACGTTTCATTATCCAAACTAGGTAACATCATCAGTGCTAATAAGGAGTTAGCTTTCTGCGTATATTCTAGTGACTTGCCCTATCAGTATTGGTGGGAATGGTCTTGAAGATTGTTTGGTTGGGCCCACGACCGAACCTCCACGACCACTCCCACCAACACTGACAGGCAAAGCCCTAGAATATAAATGGAGAACAAACCCCACACCTTACTACAACTGAAGATATTACCTAGTTTGGCTAATGAAATGTCTTCAAGAAAACAATTAAGCTCAGAGAGCACCAAGGGCCATTCATTTCAACCCTGAGCTACAAATATTCTCCCTAATTAGTACTAAAGTTGTAAAGCTATGTACATTTATTTGAGTAAATCCCCAGAAACACACATCAGACTTTTTTTTAAAATATCCATGGATATGTTATGTTTGACTCCAAGAAAAAGTTTCATTAGATATCTCCAGTATAGCAGCAGGTTTTGAAACTGGTGAGAAGCGAGTAAACTGAAGCTCGTTCTGTTTTAGCAAAGCACTGTCTTAAAAACATACTTAGGACTGGCATTGTCCTTCCCTGCCTTTTACATTTCCAACAATTTGTTTGGCATAATCTCTTTCTCTGATGTTGGCACCAAAGTCATTATCATCAACCCTGCAACTGGGCTATTTATAATGCCATTAACAGGAAAGCTTTGTGAGGACATGCCAATTTATTCTCCTCTCTTTTATCTCTTCTTCCACTTTTCTATGCACTTGCTTAAGAATATTTTTCACCCCAAAGGACCTTTCCTTGTATTTAGAAAGACTCAAAGGAACGACATGGTTTCCTGAATTAGTCATGAATGACAAGGTTTAGCGGCTAAAAGAATATTTCTCACCCAGGGAGATCAAAGTGCTAGCCTTAAAGCCATGCATTGTTCACATGGTAAACATTGTCTTCAAGGATATATGATTTATACTGAAGTGTTGTATATTATATATTATATTGTGTTATTATATTCTACAAGCTGTTGATCTAGCACAATGGTACAGGGGTGAACATTTTAAGCAGAGACTGAAGGTTGGGTTCAAATCCCAATATAGACAGAAAACCCATTGGTTTGTTTCAACTAATTATTTCCTTTCATCTTAGTCCATCTCACAGATTCGTTAATATGATAAAATGGGAGCAAAGAGAAGGAGGTATATTGTGACAATTTCTTGGACATGCATACTTCTCAGATCCCAAATCCTTCCATTCTTTCTTCTTATTTATGCATCCCCACTTCCAACGATCCTTCTGTTTTAAAATTGTCATACCAGGCAAGAGTACTGTCAGTATATAAGGGTTCATGAATTGGAATAGACATGGTAACAGGTCAGCCAATGGGGACTGTTTGGTGACCGAGATGGCTCAGAGTCTGGGCATGGCTTAGGTTCACTGATCTGTATATACATGAGTGCTTCTGTGAATATAGCTTCTGTGATTATATAGATTATGTGCTTCTGTGATTTCTGGTTCTGGCTTCTGTTGCATGGTATTGTATACATGCACCATGCTTTATATGACTATATTATATAAAAGAAGAAGATTATATTTATAAAAGAAGTTTCTTTTATAAATGAATCCTGCTGAATTCTTTACTTGTGTGCTAGTTGGATTGCTGCAAACTCTAACAAGTACCTACTGACCTTATTGAACTTGAAAACAACTAAGCACCTAGACCAGTGATGGCGAACCATTTTTTCCTTGTGTGCTGACACTCATAATGCAATGCTCCCCCACAGGCCCCTTCCCCATGTATGCATTCATGCCTCCCCCCATGCTTCCCCCACATGCACACGTGACCCCCATTTTGGTGCTAGCAGGCCTCCCTGAAGCCTCCTGGAACCAAAAATGGGGCGTGGGGGGGCGCCGCACCTTCCCACCCCTGCCAATGCACGTTCGACCCCCCACCCCCTGCACATGCATGCAACCCTCCCCACTTCCCCATGCATGCGTGTCTCCTAGCAGAGACCCGAAAATCAGCTGGCCAGTGGGAGGCACACAGGCATGTGTGGTGGAGCTGACCTGGGTGTCGGCTCGTGTGCCCACAGAGATGCATAGGTTCATGTGCCCACACGTGCCATAGGTTTGCCATCACAGACCTAGACTAAACTGAGAAGTTAAACCGATGGTCAATAACTGAGGCGAGGCTTGGTAAGTCAAACAGAAACATTTATTGCTAACAGAACTGGTTGAGAGAAACAGAGCGAAGAGCTAGGTGGTTGACAGCTATTTATACTATCGCTGTCAAACCAACAACCAACAGGAATTGAACATTCTCCCGCCGGCTAGAGGGTGCGTCTTAACCAATCACGGCCACGCGTCGTAAGTACGAGGACTTCATCGTAAGTGCGAGGACTCAACACCCCTTCCCCCTTGGACGGAGCAGGCGTAGTCTGCCAGGTAGGCAGGGCGCCTGCGCGGCCAGGTTGATCTGAGCAGTTCGGGTTCGACGGCAACAGGAGCTGAGGGGGTCTCTGGAATCTGCGGAACTCCCTGCGACTCATCCGGTATCCTGATGTCGACTTCCTCGGCAGGCGGCTGGAACGGTAAGTCAGGTTCCGGAGGCGGGCTTGAGTCAGGGAAGACAGATGAGTAGCCCGAGGCTAGACTTGTCGCGCTGGTTTCCAGGTCGGCTTGGGAATCTGGCCTGGGCGTTAAGCGAGCTCGCAGCTGGTTGATATGGCGATGCCATAGCCGGCTGTCAGGCAGCCGGACCTGGTAAGAGTAGGGTCCAGTGATTTGTTCAACGGTCCCGGAAACCCACCTTGGCTCGCCCCCGAAGTTCTGGGCATAGACAGGGTCGCCCACGATGAAGCTGCGGTGCCTGCCAGTAGAGTCTGGGGGCTTTTCGGGAGCATAGGATGGGTGAAGGCGGTCGAGGTCAGTGCGGAGGCGCCGACCCATCAGAAGTTCCGCAGGGCTCCTGTTGGTCAAGGGGCACAGAGTTACATGTTGTGCCAACAGGTAGCGGGACAGTTTCTCTTGCCAACTCCCATGGTTGTAACGTGACAGGGTCTCTTTGGCAGACCTCACAGCTCTCTCTGCCAGTCCATTACTGGCAGGGCAGAAAGGTGCCACCCTGGCATGGCGAATCCCGTGGCTTGCCAAGTACACTTGGAAGGCTGCGGAGGATAGCTGGGGGCCATTGTCCGAGACAATGACAACGGGCAGCCCATGGGTGGCAAACAGTTTTTGTAGGGCTGTGATGAGTGCGGCAGACATGGTTGATGCCATGCTGATGACCTCTACCCACTTAGAATAGGCGTCTACCACCACTAGAAATGTTTGCCCATGGAATGGCCCGGCAAAATCCACGTGGATTCTTGACCAGGGTGACTTGGGCATTTCCCACTCCCTAACTGGGGCAGCGGGGGCAACTGGTCTAGAGAGTTGGCAGGGTTGGCACCCTGCAACCCACTGGCCGGCTGCGTGGTCAAAGTTTGGCCACCAGACATAGCTACGTCCTAGGGACTTCATCCTCCCTATGCCCGGGTGTCCTTCGTGCAAGGCTTCTAGGACTGGCTGTTGAAGTTGGGCGGGCACTACGACTCTATCGCCCCATAGCAGGCACCCTCGCAGCACAGATAGTTCGTGCTGCCTGATGTGGTAGGGTTTGAACTCGGGACCTACAGTCCCAGAAGGCCATCCCCTGCGCACCCAGTCCAAAACTCTGCGGATGGTAGGGTCCTTGGCAGAGTGTGCTGCAACGTCAGCAGTGGTGAGTGGCAGGTGCCAGGAGTCAATGAGTAGAACCGGAGAGACAGGAGAGGGGTCATATACAGCGATGGGAAGGGGACAGCGGCTGAGAGCGTCTGCATGGGCAAGATGCTTGCCAGGGCGGTGAAGGAGGGTATAAGAATAGGCAGCCAGGAATTCAACCCAGCGTGACATGCGGGGGGAGAGAACCTGGGGTGTTGCAATGTTGCCAGCAAGTATGCCTAGGAGGGGTTTGTGGTCTGTCACAAGAGTGAACGGACGGCCATATAAGTATTCATGGAAGCGTTTGACGGCAGCCACGGCCACCAGCGCTTCTTTGTCAATCTGTCCGTAGTTGCGCTCCGTGGAGGAGAGCGTGCAGGAGTAGAAGGCAATAGAGGCTTCGGTGCCATCAGGGGGAACGTGGCTAAGGACAGCCCCAATACCAAAGGGGGAAGCGTCAGCAACTAAGATTAAGGGGAGGCTGTCCGTGTATTGGGCGAGGACTGCCTCAGACGTCAAAAGAGCTTTGACAGCAGAGAAGGAAGTGGCTTCTCTTTGGCCCCAACGCCAAGGGGTGTTTTTGTCTAAGAGGCGGTGAAGGGGTTCAGCTACAGTGGCCTTGTGGGGGAGGAATGAGCTGTAGAAGTTTAGGAGGCCAAGAAAGGCTTGCAGGTCAGTTTTGTTAGTAGGGGTGGGAGCCCGCCAAATGGCAGCTGTTTTAGATGGTGTGGGGTGTATGCCTGAGGCATCTATTAGATAGCCTAGAAACTCTACCTGGGGCACCCCAATCCTGCACTTCTCTTTCTTGAGCCTTAGGCCAGCCATTTGAAAACGGCGTAGGACAGTCCTTAGCTTTCCCTTGAGGTCTGCTGGGCTAGAAGCTGAGATGATGACGTCATCGAAATATGGGATGACCCCTGGTAGCCCCTGAAGTAGGCGCTCCATAATGCCCTGAAAAATGCCCGGGGCGACGCTTACACCAAACTGGAGACGGTGGCAAAGGAAAGCTCCCTGGTGTGTGACAATTGTTTGGGAAGAAGCTGTGGCCGAATCAACGGGGAGCTGTTGGTACACTTGCGCCATGTCCAGTTTGGCAAAAATGGAGCCCCTGCCCAAGGAGTGCAACAAGTGTTGCACGACGGGCACAGGATATGGGTTGGATTGGAGCGCCTTATTGATGGTATTTTTATAGTCCGCGCAGATGCGGATTGACCCATCAGATTTGAGGGGTATGACTATAGGGGTCTCCCAAGGGGCATGGTCTGTGGGCTCTAGGATGCCCTGGGCAATGAGCTTGTCTAGCTCCTTGTCAACAAGGGGTTTGAGTGCAAAAGGCACTCGACGAGGCTTAAGCCTGATAGGGGCAATTTTTGGATCCAGATTGAGGGTGATAGGTGAACCCTTATATTTACCTAAACGGTCGTCAAAAACATCAGCGAATTCTGCCAGGATGTCTTCAAAGTCATTGACGGATGTGGAGTGGATGCCAGTGATGCCAAGCCCCAGAGCGCTAAACCAGTCCAGACCAAGTAGGCTGGGCAGAGGGTCTCTCACGATGATTAGAGGTAGCTTGCCAGTGAAGGTTCTGTGTTCCACTAAGAGACTGGCGCCCCCCAGGATAGGGATGTCGTTGCCTTGGTAGTCTCTGAAGTGGACTCGGCTTGACAGGAGATCGCTTTTGCGCATTTTTGGAGCGAGCAGCTTCAAGGTGGCCCAGGAGATTAGGGATTTGGAAGACCCTGTGTCCAGCTCCATCCAGCAAGGATTTCCCTCAATGGTTACCGTGAGGAAAATTTTCTTGGTTGCTGCTTGTTTGTCTGGACGGGCCAACCTCGCAGGGGCATTGTTGGCCCTAGAAATGGCAAAACAGTCGCCGCCCGTCTTCAGCCCTCTCTGGAATGGTCTGCCAGAGGACTTAAATGGTGTGCCAGGGAGGTTAGCCCAGTAGACTCGTGCCAGGTGCCCCTTTTTCCCACAATTACGGCAAATGGCAGTCTTAAAGCGACAAGCCGCTCGAGGGTGCAATTCTCCGCACCCCTGACAGGGAGACCCAGTGAAGCCTTTGTTTGGGTTTTTTCCCTGTCCTTTGACAGTTTTGAGGCGGCTAACTTCGTCGTCCTTTTCTTCAGCTACCTCAGGGTCTAGTTCTTCTGAGTGAACGGTGCTGGGCTTGTGGACAGGAGGGCTGGTTTGCGATTTTCGGATTTCTATAGTGGATTTGCTTGATAGCTCGCAAGCCTGTGCCTCTTCGATGGCAGTTGCGAGGGTGATTTCTTTTCTCTCAAGTAAATGACGCTGCACCCTCAGGTCCCTCACACCACACACGAATTGCTCCAGCAGGGAGTCTTCTAGGTCAGTAAATTCGCAATTTAGAGCAGCAGTTCTGAGGGAGGCAATGTAATGGTTAATGGGCTCTCCCTCCGCTTGCGATATTTGTCTGAAAGCGTACCTGCGGGCAATGCGTGAGGGGGTAGGCTCGTAGTGGTTTTTTAGTTTTTCCTTCAGAACCTCCCAGGGCACCGATTGTACTGGAACTGGGGCTAGCAGGGCCATGGTGACAAAGAACATCTCAGACCACAGGCATTCAAGAAGTGTGCCCTTTTCCTGCTGCTGGACAGCCCCGTGTAGTCATTCGCCTCCAAGAAACATTCGAACCGGGCCTCATACGATTTCCAGGTTTCGGTAGCCTGGTTGAATGGGGCGAATGTTGGAGGTGCCATCCTTAGACGGATGGGTTCTGTTTCTGAGGAGATTTTCTCTCACACGATGTCTCGTCGTGTAGTGACTCAGCTGAGCGCTTTGGCTTAGCACTAGTGACCTCAGCTGTTGACCACCAGCCTCTGTCCTCAGTATCCCATCCTCGTCGCCAGTGCTCTGTATAGCAACCGGTGGTCAATAACTGAGGCAAGGCTTGGTAAGTCAAACAGGAACATTTATTGCTAACAGAACTGGTTGAGAGAAACAGAGCGAAGAGCTAGGTGGTTGACAGCTATTTATACTATCGCTGTCAAACCAACAACCAATAGGAATTGAACATTCTCCCGCCGGCTGGAGGGTGCGTCTTAACCAATCACGGCCGCGCGTCGTAAGTGCGAGGACTTCGTCGTAAGTGCGAGGACTCAACAAAACCCAAATATATTGCCTACTCCCACCACCCCAAGTTATCTACTTAGCTATCAAATGGAAGAGTGTAATATCTTCCATATTGTTGCACATTATGCTACATCCTGGAATCAAATTCCACTCAAAACAGTTTTTTTTAAATTTATTTTAAAACTTTATACTAGAATAGTATTAATCTTGTGTCCAAGGATAGCTGGATTATCACCTGATTGGTAAATTGCATTTGGAATGGAAATATTTTCATTCTTTAGACATTAACATTTCCCACCACTGTTGTTCTGTTTATTCATAATTGGCCCATAGAAAGAATCCCTTTTAAATTTAGTTACTCTACTGTGGATTCTTGTGGAGTTACTGTTTTAGGTTTTCTCTTGAAAATTTCCCCTATCAGGTGATTAGGGAATTGTATGGAAGAAGTTACTTAACTGAATTATCCAATTTTCTACACAGTATGCCAGGTATTTAATATACAGGTGTATATAATCTCTCTTCTTAATCCTTTAGCTTGTAAAAATTAAGTTCCAAGAATTGACATCACAGGGAAGAGTGTAAGCAAAGTGCTGTGATTTTCTTAAATCAACGGTGGCTTATAAAAGTAGTCTGAATGACTTGTTTATTCAAAAATTGGTTTTCAGATGATTGACAACAATGATCTTCTTTGTAATTTAGAAAAGAAAATTAAAGGCTGACAGACTGATGGCAGCCTTATCACAAAACAAGTATGAAAGCAGTCTTTATTACAATCTCATTTGCAAATGTTACTTATTGATAAAGACCATAAAGTAGATGGCAAATTTCAGGTAGCACAAATAGGCAAGTATTGTAAATAGTAGGCAGGTAGACAGTTGATAGATTCACTTTGTCTTTATGTTACGGAACAGTTTGTGTGTCAATTAAAAATCTTTTACATTTAGGTTAACCTAACTTTCAAGCATGAGCAAGCCTGCAAAATCTCTAACCTATGAGCCAATACATAGCTGTCATGATTCCACCTGATGGATCTTCCTCCAGATCCTCTCTAGTTCCTGACCAGAAATCTATCATTTCATGCTGCATAACTTCTCTAAAGCTTTACTTCTCCCTTGCATTTAGGTATGCATAAAGAGGCAAGAATGCATCTTTATGAACCAGGAATATGTGGCTCTTGGTGAGAACATCCCAATTGCAAGCCACACCAATTTTGGGATGCAATTCTATTCAAATTGTCCAGAATAGATTTACAAGCAACAGACAAGGCATTGTAAATCAGGTGGGATGGAAGTGGAAGACCAAAAACTAAAATAAAAATTCTGATTCAAATCCCCAAATTTCTGATTAAAATATCCACCAAGAGTTTATTTTTAAATTGAGTCATTTAAAATATCTATAAATTCATCCTTATAAAAGGGGAAAAAATCCTTCAGTATAGCCCTGCTGTTTGGGATGATTTTGTTTTGCCTTTGTTTGGAGGGAATCTGAGTTACATTTAGCCAAAACTGTCCAGTGGTTTGCTACCAGATCAAGGGTTTCCCCCTCCTCCTTGTTTCTTCTCACTTTCCGATCCATGATAAAGCAAATGGAAGACACCACTGGCAGCAATTCAGATTGCAGGTTATGGGGTGGAGGACTGTCATGTTTTTTTCTCTTTTATTAAGAAGAGTGGATCTGAAATATTTATCAAATTGTTCCAAAAGAATGGCAAGACTAACAACACAAATGGAAAGAATTAGAGAAAAGCTAACTTCCCAGGACACTTATAAAGTGTGGATATCATAAGTAGTCAAAATACTTTAAAAATGCAACCAAGGACTAACTAGCTCATTATTAGATCACTGATTCAAGGCCAATTATCCCAAACGAAGATGTGAAGTTACATGGAACCCATTTGATATTCCTATATTCATAGCCTTTAAAAGATTGTTGCCGTTTGAGGATGCTTGTTTGACTTTTGCTCCCATTTAAAATGTATTAGATTCAATTGTGATGAGTAAAGGTAAAAGTCATTAATTTTAAGTGGAAGTCCAGACCCTATAATCAGGAGGTTAATTGTCCTGGTTTTATTTGTCTTCTATCCTTCAAATATTCTCTGGTATTGACATTTTTAAATATAAGTTAGAAGTTTCCAGTCCTCTAAATTAATTAATTGTAAAAGTCACTGGCAGTATTGCCTTCAACTCTTAAAACTAGCTATTACCTCTAATATCCTCAACAATTAATGAGTGTTTTAAAACTGAAGTGCATGATTGAGCAATGAGCATTTAGGAGCGCCTTAAAACAGTAATGTTTAAAATACAGTAAAACATTTCCCACATATTAAATATTTCCACATTAATCTCTAAACATTGGTGATCTACTTACATAATTATTAGATGAATCATATTTCCACGATGGGACTTTATTTAATGTATTTATTGTGTTAATATTCTTTTGTTTTGACTAAGAGTCTTAAAGGAGTAACAAATCCAGAAACAAAAGTATTATTCTCTTTTCCATTCCAAAGCAATTTATTCAAGATTCCTAACAAATGTCATTCAAAGCATTCCAAACCAGCTTCTACATCTACATCTACATCTACATTATTAAGTGTTGTACCTTATGATTCTTGATGAACATATCTTTTCTTTTACATGCACTGAGAGCATATGCACCAAGACAAATTCCTTGTGTGTCCAATCACACTTGGCCAATAAAAAAATCTATTCTATTCTATGAATTAATAATATCCTCTTTTTTTTGAATTTTTTTTATTTATTTTTAAAAACATAAAACATAAAACAACATCTTTTTGAAGCAAGAGTTTGGCCTGGTATAACTTAGGTATAAATTCCCAATTTCATCAATTAACATCTTAAGACAAACAAAGAAAAAACAAAACAAAACAAAACAAAACAAAACAAAACCCTAATCTAGACCCAATTTTTCCCATCCAATCTAACATCTTATTCTAACATTTAAGTTTTTGTTATGTAGTCACCCTAACTCTTAAACTTCAAATCCAAACAGCACTTTATAGTATTCATTTATCATTTTAAACAGTCAATATTTAATATATTTTCTGTACTTCAAAGACCCAAATCAAATCAATGTTTCTTTTAGAACACCTCTAATAACCAATGTAAAGTATTTCATTCCTCTCTGAAAAAACATTTTAAAATCAATATCCATTCTTCAAAAATATCTCCTTCACTCCTCCTAGGTTTATCTTTAGCTGGATTGCAGCTTAATTAGCTGGTTTCCAGAGATGCTTTCCTCCACTCCTAACCTTATTTATTGGCTGGATCACAGTTGGATTTAACTGCTTCCAACATTTTCTCCTTCACTCCTCTTATTTTTATTTTTAGCTGGATAACAGCTTTTCAGCTGTTTTCCAGGGATGCTTCCCTTCACTCCTAACCTATATTTCGCTGGTTCACAGTCTAGCTTTAACTGCTCCCCAGTATGTCTCCTCCTCTCCTCCTAGGTTTATTTTTGCTGGATCACAGCATAATAAACTGTTTTCCAGGGATGCTTTCCTCCACTCCTTACCTTATATTTAACTGGTTCACAGTTTAGCTTTAACTGGTCCCCAGCATTGCCTCCTCCACTCCTCCTAGGTTTATTTTTGACTGGTTCACAGCTTAATTAGCTGTTTTCCAGGGATGCTTACCTCCAGTCCTTACCTTATATTAACTGGTTCGCAGTTTGGCTCCAACTGCTCTCCAATGTTGCCTCTTCCACTCCTCCTAGGCTTATTTTTAGCTGTTTATTCACAGCCTAGTCAGCTGCTCTCCAGGGATGCTTTCCTCCACTCCTAACCTTATATTTAACAAATTCACAATTTAATTTTAATCATCTAATTCCCCAAATCATACTTCTTTAGCAAATTAAGATATTAATACATTTTAAAATATGTCTTCTTTTCTACTCTCTCTTGGCCAATTCACCATAGTTATAGAATCTATAAACAAATCTTATTGTTATTCAAGAATTCATTCCCATTTTCTTGTTTGCTATAAAAAAACATTTTAAAACAACTTTCAAATCTATTTTCTATAACCATTAAAACACTTAGTAATATTTTTTAGAGAATTCTTTCAAAGTATTCACATTTTTTCTATTAATCACATTTCTCGCTTTTAAAATGAGCATGTATAAATAATTCTTAACAATATTCAAAGCTTCATTCACATTTTCTTATTTTCTATAAAGCACAATATTTTTAACCATTTTAAAGAAACAATTTTCTGTAATTGTTAACTCTATCAGTAATTCTTATTGATAATCAGAGATTCATTCATAATCTTTATATTTCTTATAGCTTACAACATTTTAAACCATGGTTATTAATAAAGAAAAATATTTTTTCCTTTTTAAAAGAAATTTCTTTCAAAGTATCCACATTTTTCTATAATAATATTCCTCGCTTTAGTAAGCTTAAAAAAGAGAAAGGGAGAGGGAGAAAGAAATAGAAGTATGACAAAAAATATCAAAGGAAAAGATTTGAAAGAAAAAAAGGGGAAAAAAGGAAAAGCAAAAAGAAAGGAATGAGATAAAAAATAATACAGGGCAAAAAAGAAAAAGGTAAAAAGGAAAGAGAGAGACGAGAGAGAAACTCTCTTCCTTACATTGTTTAAGAATCAAATTACATAGAAAACATTTACATCCATTTTAATCAAACTATGGTGTTTTTCTCATTCTGTCCAAACTCTTTCTTCTTCTCCCCCCCTCCTTTTTCCAGTTCCAATAGCCATAAAGTTATAAAGACTAACAGATTTAGTTCTTTTGTATTCCATATATGGTATCATCATGTCCTCTTCTAGGGGTACGCTCTTCTTTTTCAATACAACACCATTAATCAGCATTTTTAACTGTCCCGAATAGCTTCTTCTTTCCAACTATCCATAAGTAGTTCAAAGACAAGTTTGGATACATCCAAAATCAAACCTCTTTATTTTTTCCTCAATATACTCCAGTTCAAGAAATAAGAGACAAAGTTTCTTCTTTAAACAGCAAGGAATACACAATTTGCAGTTTCTACTTTCAGTTCTGCTAATGACTATCATTAAGTGTTGTACCTTATGATTGTTGATGAACGTATCTTTTCTTTTACGTACACTGAGAGCATATGCACCAAGTCAAAGTCCTTGTGTGTCCAATCACACTTGGCCAATAAAAAAATCTATTCTATTCTATTCTATTCTATGAATGAATAATATCCTTAATCATCAAGATGGCATTCTGTGCATACCTACTTAGGAGTAAGTTCCACTGAGCTGCATGGAAATTAATTAAAAAAAATGTTAGGATTGCATTGTTTGGTTGCAGTGCACATTTGCCATCCTCTGGAGTATACTTATATTGAAATCATACTTGCAAAGGCAGGAGTCAAGCAAATTATGGATGCTTACATGGTTTTGACCAGCCTTTCACAATGGGAAAAAATCCATACCATTATTATTCTTAAATACAGGTAATCCCTGGGTCACAAGTGTTCCCTTAGTGAACGTTCGAAGCTATGTGATAAGCATCCCCTAGCATTTGCAAACAAGTCCCAAAACCACGAAACTGTTCTGCCCCAGCTACAGACCCCAAAAAATGCAGCACACACAAAGTCCGTACAAACCTTAGTTTATTAATTAAGGACTACTAATGAGCTTTCTTAGTAGTTGTTCAAACACAAGTACAGTTTAAATCAATCTTTTCTGAACAAGGGCTGTTAATTTAACTTCATTAACAGCCAACAAGAGTCCAAGGAATAATAACTCAATTCTGAGGCACAGTCTTTCAGATAACTGTATGCTTACTGTGGCTGGCAGAATGCCCAGAAGCAATTTGCAGGAAAAATGACAAGAGAGAAGCAAGAGCCGATCAGTTTCTGGAGTCAATACGCAAAGGAATATGAACGAAGTTGTTTTCTGCAAATTGCCTCAGTCGTCATCATTTCTTAAATAGGCTGGTGGACTGGCCAATTAGCCCCAAGCCTTCCTCTCGAGGAGACCTCCTCCTGAGGAGCCATTTCTGCCTTTTGGCAGCTCTGCGCGCCCATGCATTGAGAAGAGGCTCCTCCTCTTCTTCCTCTTCACTTATAGGAGCTTCTGTAGGTTCTGAAGGTCCTGGCTGAATCTCCGCCTCTGACACCAAATCTTCTCCAGCCTCCTCATTGTCTGACTCGGGTACGAGCTGCACAGGCTGCTGACGAATCACCACACCAGCGTCCTCACTGTCAGAATCAGCTAACAGCTGCATAGGCTGCTAACAGGCCACAACAGGCCACAACAGAATCTTGCAGCACCATGGCAGTTATTCACCTTTACAAACAACAACATTCATCCTGCTGCAGGTCGAATAAGAGCTTCTGAGGTACAGATCTGCCCCTCTAATGCTCTGTTTGGGCCTCTGCGGGCCTCCCCCAGCATGTTGCAGGCTGGAATGGAGCTTTGATTAGCAAATGTGTGGGCAAAAGGAGGGAGTGATCCTGTTCAAGGTACAAGATTCACTTCCACCGAATCCTTACGTTATAAATGGAATGGGATGGCTCCATTATATTCGTAACTCGAGGACTACCTGTAGGGAATTCTGTCACAAATGTGATTTTCAATTTCATAGTATTAAACTGTCACACTTATCCAAGATACATATCCATCAGTATATCTATATTATTATTATTTTATTCGTCTTAATAAATAATTACTATTATTACTGCTTTGTTCCTTGGTGAAGAGTTCTGATTTTTTTTAAAGTAGAAGATTCTATGGCCAGAAAAAAAATTAAAGATCCTTCCGCTACATAGATTTGATTTAAAGCACAGCAAGTACAGCAAGTTAGTAAATGAGTTTCAGAAATGTTCTTGCATCATTTTAACTGATCTTTTCTCTACTTAGTTCTAGTTCAATATTTTGATCCAGCAAGACATTTACTATGTTCCATGTTTCCAGCATAAGGAAAAAAATATCTACACCCACAAATCTGTTAGTTGATTATTGGCTTAATTCCTGTTTCAACATGATTATTGCATCCCGATAACAAAACATATTAGATCCTCCTTATTTATTATCTAATTGGCTGTAAGTATATTCTGTCGGCTTTCATTAAACTTAATCTGTTCACTTTCTCTGACATTATACTTGAAGAGAATACAGTTAAAATAAAAATATTAAAATATGACAAAACCATATTTTAAAGATGCCAATAAATGCTGTGTAACATTTCAAGTTGCTCTCAGTCAGAATTCTCCCACTATGTTATTATTATTCTGATTTGATTCCTACTCAGTTCCTTTTTATTTGCAAAGTATTCACTGTTTTGCCAATTTGCCTTCCATTTACTATTTCTCTTTGATGAACAGATGTAAAAAAGTCTATTACTGCAAGACTTCACCACCACTATATCAGTCACCTTAAGTATGTATTTCATAACACTAGAGTTGTTCTTCATGGCAAAATACAGGTGGTTCAACCTATTGAATTGTCCTACATGACATTTGTTTTAATTGGTCACATTGTATGTCTCTCTTAGGTGATTGTTACTTGAAGGCACACATTGCCAAAATATGTCTTCTATGGCTTGTTATTGAGATACAATATGATAAACAGAAGGTCATAGCTTCTATTTAGCTAAAGCAGTCTAGAAACAAACAGCTCTCAGATTGCTAGTTGTATGCTCTGGCCTTGAGAATCTTAGATGTCAGTTCATAACAAGGGAGCTTTTTATTTCTCCTATCAAATGCTAGTTATCAATCAAGCTAATGTATTATATTGAAGCTATGGTATTGTTCACAAAGTATATTATCAGTAGCACTACCCGCCCCCCCCCCCTCAAAAAAGGAGGGAAAAGACAAAAGAAGAGGAAATAATAGAATAAGTTGATAAGGAGATTATAGGGCAAATGTGTTTTTTTCCCCTATAGGTAGGTTAAGAATTATACAGTATATGGAAAAAAAGATATTGGAGGAGGAGGAGACCTGTCTCTAGCAAAATAAATAAATAACCAGAAGGAATTTGGTGGTATTTTTTCTGACTAACAAATTTTATTAAAAGGCCTGGGTTTTCGTGAGCTGCAACTCATTTTATCCTTTAGCCTTTGGGGATGATGTCATGTTGTTTCCATTTGATTAGAAAAAATGATATCACTTTGTACCTGTGCCAATTTCTTGGTAAGCTTTATAGATTTCCACTCTATTTGCCTGAACTTGCTGCTTCTCAGTCTAGACATGATAGGAGAAGAGCCTTGTAGGTCTATGGTAGTGAAAAACCCAGGAGAAATCTGTTAGCACCTTTTCTGATCAACACATTTTATTAGAAGGCATATGGTTTTATGAGCTGCAGCTCACTTCATGTGCCTCACTTTAATAAGTAATCATGTGCTGCTTTAATAATAATTGTAATTTGGAAAGAGTCTTTAATAGCACATAAACTAAAGTAGAATCTGTTTGCTGAGGGATGCATTCCCTCAAGATATTCTGTTGAGACCTGTATGCTGGTGAAGATGAAACAAATAGAGGCTAGAGTCAAAAATGAATAGGAGAATTATAATGTTGTGTGAGTCACATCACATGTATGGCTGTACTGAATTTTCAAGGGGAAGTTATTATTTTTAACTTGAAATGTTTAATTTAGAGCATACATGTTAGTCTTCAGTTTCTTTCCACTTCAAAGTGGCAGGAATCAACAATCAGAAGAAGATCTAAAGGCTATAAAAAATAGGACTGAAGCACTCTTGGGTATTTGGGTTACTTAGCTTTGATCTTAGAATAACCTTAGAATAAAATAAAGCTGGAGGGGACCTTGGAAGTCTTCTAGACCAGCCCCCTGATCAAGCAGGAGATATACCATTTCAGGCAAGTGGCTGTCCAGTCTCTTCTTTAAAACCTCCAGTAATGAAGTGCCCATGATTTCTGAAAGCAAGCTGTTCCACTGGTTAATTGTTCTCACTGTTAGGAAGTTTCTCCTTAATTCCAGGTTGCTTCTCTCCTTTATTAATTTCCAGCCATTGTTTCTTGTCCTGCCCTATGGTGCTTTGGAGATTAATGTGACCCCTACTTCTTTGTGGCAGCCCCTCAAATATTGGAATACTGCTAGTTCTTCTTTTCCCTAGACTAGCCAAATCCAAATCCTGCAACCGTTCTTCATATGTTCTTCATATGTTCTTCATATGTTCTTCATATGTTTTAGTCTTCAGGCCTTTGATAATTTTAGTTGCTCTTTTCTGAACTTTTTCCAAAGTCTCAACATCTTTTTTATAGTGTGGTTACCAAAATTCATTGCAGTATTCCAGGTGTGGTCTTACTAAGGTTTTATAAAGTGGTACTAATACTTCATGTGATTTTGATTCTATGCCTCTGATTATAGAACCCAGGATTGTAACAGCTTTTTTGGCTGCTACTGCACACTACTGGCTCATATTCAAGTGATCATCCACTAAGACTCCAAGGTCTTTCTCACAGTTACTGTTTTCTTCACATTAAAATTCATTTTGTTGGATTGTTCAAGTCTATCAAAATCTTTTTGGATCCTGAGTGTGTCTTCTGGGGTGTTGGCTATTTCTGCCATCTTAGTGTCATCTGCAAATTTGATGCGTTCCCCTTCTATCCCGTCATCTAAGTCATTTATGAAGATATTGAAGGGGCCCTAAGGCAGAACTTTGTGGTACCCCACTGCTTACTTCCCTCCATGTAGATGTAGTACCATTAAGGACTACTTATTGAGTACAGTTCGTCAGTCAGCTACAAATTCATCTGGTGGTGATGTTGTGTATTCCACATTTTTTTAGCTTACCAAGAAGCAGGTTGTGGTCTACTTTGTCAAATGTCTTACTGAAATGTAAGTATACTATGTCCGCAACATTTCTACTAATTTAGTCACTTTATCAAAGAAAGAAATATGATTGTCTTGGCATGGTCTGTTTTTAACAAACCTGTGCTGGCTATTAGTTATAACTTTATTTGTTTCTGTTTGCAGATCATTTATTATTATTATTATTATTATTATTATTATTATTATTATTATTATTATTATTATATTTTCCAGGATCTTCCCAGATATTGATGCTAGACTGATTGGTATGTAGTTTTCTGGGTCTATTTTGTTTTTTTGTTTTTTTGTTTTTTCTTCTTCTTGAAGATGGGAACCACATCAGCGTTTTTCCAATCTTCAGGTTCTTCCCCGGTGCTCCAGGAGTTTTAAAAGATATGGTAAAATGGTTCTGAGATAACATCTGCCAGCTCCTTCAGAACTCTGGGATGTAATCTGTCAGGTCCCAGTGATTTATATTCATCAAGATCAGATAGGTATTCTCTTATCATTTTCTTGATTGTTTTAATTTTTATTTCTAGTCTGACTTTTATGGCAGTAAAAATCCAGACCAATGTTTTTCAAACTTGGAAATTTTAAGATGAGTGGACATAAAACTCCACACATTCTTAGCTAGATGCTGCCTAGGGAATTCAGGAGTTGAAACCCACACATCTTACAATTATTAAGATTGAAAAAAACACTGATTAAACAATGAACAGCCCAGAGAAGACACATTGTTCACATTGTATTCTTTGTTGACCAGATTGATATTAAAATCAATCAATAAAATGCGTCACACTTTCCTTTGGTCTACAATAGATTTAAAAAAACAGGTTGAGAAAAACAACAATACAATGTTTTCTTCAAATTCAACAACTCGTGGAGGTATAGTTTTTTGAGAGTTTTTTTTTAAAAAAATCCCTTTATATGGTTGTGGGGGTCAGTCTTCAGAGGCCCCTTACATCGATCATGTTGATGGACTCTGTCATATATTAATAAAACAACTCTACCCAGTAAGTTTAATTAATATGAATACATGGAAAATTGTAATTTTCCTTGACAGTACCGTTGTATAACCTAATGATTCAATGGTATAAATTGACCAAAACTTTGACTAGAATTCATGGTGATCCTCCACAAGTTGCTGCTTTTGTGCGGTTTTTAATGTAATAAAAGGAGGAAATTATAAAATGCATGAGGAGCAATCATATTAAGTGTATTTAATTAATGTAATGATAATTAAATTTAAATTTAAATGCACAAGAAGTAATCATATTATCAGTATTTAATTAATGTAATGATAATTGCATTTAAATTTATATTTCAAAATTAAATTTGAGTGTGTATGTTTTAACCTCACTAATTCCTTTATCCTGCCACTGCCCACTTTTTAGATTGTGACCCTCAGTATGTTACTGAAAGGATATTATGAAAATTTTGCATAGGAAGTGCTTGATCAAAAGCAGTGAAGTATTATGTGGATGGATCTCTATGCATGTGAGACAGATATCACTGCTGCAGCCTAGAAGTACAAATATATCTTCATCTTCAGTTTATTTCATCATCTTTCTTCCATGATTCAGGGTTAAAAAAGAAAAAAATCCCAGTAAGTCATTTTTTGCACCTCTATAAAATTCTGATAAATAATGTCAAAACAGATAGAGGAAAGTGAATGTCCCAAGCTGTTCTTGAGTTTGACAAGGCTTCCAAGTAGCAGTCCCATAAATCCCATTGTTTAGGTTGACACAGGTGTTCTAGATTATATGAAACCAAACTTCCAGCAGCCTCATTTGATATTAACCTAATTATAATATAGCCAGACTGGCCAGATTTTTCCATTAGAGCAGGGCTGTCACACTCCCGGCCCACAGGCCAGATGCGTCACGCACTGGCCATGCCCCCACCTGGTTTAGCAAAAGGGAAAAAAGTCCCGATACGTCACGTGATGTCACCTTGATGACATGAGTTTGATACCCCTGCATTAGAGGTTTCTAGATAATATTTCACTAAACCTTATTAATTAATTGATTAATTAACTTTATTGATTAGCCTATAGACCCATGATGGCGAACCTATGGCACATGTGCCAAAAGCGGCATGCAGAGCCCTCTCTGTGGGCACGCGCACCATTGCCAGATGCTCTTCCGGGTTCCATTGCATGCATGCACACTGGACAGCTGTTGTGGTGTGCATGCGTACTGGCCAGCTGCTCTCATCCGGGTTTAGTCGCACACATGCATGCCGGTCCAGTCTTCTGTACGCACCAGAACTGGGAAGAGAGCAGCTGGCTAGTGCTCATGCGTGCTGGACTAGCTGTCCAGCGCACATGCGCATGATGGAACCCAGAAGAGCAGCTGGCCACCATGCTCATGTGGGTTCCAATGCTCCAGTGCACGCACTGCAGGGGGCAAGAGATAAGTACCTTGATCCATACATTAAATGTTTGGCCCAATGGGAGGCCCATATTAAAACAATATACCTCATATGTGGCCAGAATTTGAAAACAACGTTTAATACAGCACAGTTTCTGACTAAAATGGTCCAACTGAGATCAGCATATGTGGGCCTGATTGGGGTAAATTGTAGGGGTGATACAGAAATATAATTTTATGTTATTTTATTCTATTTTAATATTTATGTATTAAATTATTGTATTTACCCTATTCTTATTTTAAATGGCTTTTATAGGATTTTATTGGTAATGCATGTTTGAACCTTGTATTTTGATATGGCATATAGGCAAATCAATAAAGTTAATTAATTAATTAGCTCAACCTTATTAGAAATCCAACATCTTGGGCTGTTTTGACACTCCAATCTCCCACTGCCATATTTTTGCCACTTTTTCTTGTTATAAGAGCCTTTATCTTGCTGAAATAAATAAAGAAAAATGTGGCTGATTCTATTATCCAAACAACTCAATACAAGTAAAGCTTGGGACAGTGTTTGCATACTAGTAGATGTTTAGCAGTTATGTTTTATTCATCTACTTCTAAGCCTCCAAGACAATGAGTGATCAGCCATATTCTATATTCCTCTTTTCTTGAGGTTTTATAACGTGTAATTTGTTTCTTTTACAATATCTCAAATTGGGAATGAGGGAGCTCTGTCTCCCTCTCAGTGCAGTATAACTGCCAGTTATTTATTTATTTAGACATGCAAGACTTTCAAATCACACTTCCACTGATGTTTACAATAACTATTTTGTTCCCATGTGACTGAATATATCAGCCAATAAATATGACCTTTCCTAGGCTGGTAAAGGTGTGATGAAAACAAAATATTCAGGCTGCAAATGTTCCTACAAACATCCTACAAACCACAGGATAAATTGCTGTAATTCTTTTCTTATTTGTCGTACAAATTGATTTGTTAGGAGTTATTTATGTGCAAATAGGAAAATTGTCTTTCAACGTTTTCCATGTCCGCCTCCAAATAATTTTATTCAAAGACAACCTTCCAAAGAAATCAAGCAGACAATTGATGTCATGGGTTTGTCAGAGTAAAAATGGCACAAGATAATCACACATACACACACACACACAAAAGGAAACAGAAGTAAAAGAAGTATCAAGATGTTAATAATTGGTTGTGAACAATGTTCTTTAAAAGGGGGAAGACTGCATTATTAAGAATAAGAATTGACATTTCCAGTTCAATAAGAGGAAGCTGTGACTGATCCACTCCTTATTACAGTTTAGAAAGGGCTTAGAACATAAGACTTTTCCACTCAGCTGATTTGCTGGGGACAAAAGAGCCTTGTGCCATCTTATATGTTCCAGTCTCCTGCCACCAAAGAGCCCTTATCAGAACAAGAGTGTGCTGGGCTGCTAAATGAGTAGTTACATCAGTAAAAAGTGGCTATCAGCAGCTGCAGGAAAACAACCATTTCCCAAATAATGAATATGTGTGCCAATGTGGATCTGTTCTGATATAATATGAGAATGACCTTGGGACACAGGAAGAAGAACCATAGACTAAGCAATGGTCAGCTGAGCCTGCAGTAGGAATGGGAGAACAGCAGGAGTGAAATCTACTTATCTTCCCTACGGGTTCGTCATGTGCGTGCGTGTACACTCTGCGCATGCGCAAACCTTTCTGCGCATGCGCAGAGGGTAAAAAACAGGTTACTTCCTGGTTTTAACCAGGTGGGTGGGCAGAGCCTCACGCTGCCATCACTACCGGTTCTCTGAACCACCCACCGCCATCACTACCAGTTCGGCCAAACCAGTCCGAACCGGTAGCATTTCACCCCGGAGAATCGCAAACATTTCAGGTGACCCTCCCTAGTTTCTTGGATTGCAAAGGGGAGAAGAATCTAGTTTATGGCATAGGTGGTAACCCTAGTCATTTACTGATGTCAAATCACAGATAGGATATGATCAAGGTATATTGGGTTGTAGGTTTAGATTAGGAAATTAACAAACAAATTTTAAAAAAATGACAAACTATTGCTTTATTGTTGCCATGGATGTGTCCACGCAGTCCCCGGACAGCCATCAGATATTAATCTGAAGGAGTCTGTATTTCATTTAGAATAGTTTTAATGCTTAATATACTGTTTTATATGAGCCACCTTGGGAAGGCTCAGTCTTAAAATAAGTTCTAAAACTAATTGCACATAAAAACAAAGAAACAAAAGAATTTGCAGTCTGGCAATATAGTTGCTGAGTTTGCAATGTGGATGCATTATCTTTTTCTATGGAAGTTTTGAATGCTTTCAAGCTCTTTTCCAAGGCTGGTAGAGGGCGAAGGGAAGGAATAGAAACAAACAAACAAATGCAAATGTACTATTCTCCTATTTGGTATGTTTTAAATGTGAAACAATTCAACAGCAACCCATATCTACCTTCTGATATGTTTTATTTAATTAGCAAATATTGTATGTCATTTTAATCACCAATGAGGCAATAGTCAATTGATTTTTTTCTTTAAAAAAATCATACACTTTTGAAATTGCTTTTAACACATAGGCCTGTACATGCCTATTCAAAATGCATACAAATAAAGGGTCTTACCAAGATTTTGCTCCAGTCATGACTAGACAAGAAAAAGACTTTGTAGACCAAGTCAAGAAAGTAATGGTATTGATTCCAATCAGCACAATACTGTGTATGTATAGCATTTAAATTGTTGGACTTGGATTCAAGAGCACCAAGTTCAAATCTACACTCATCCATGGATGTTCATTCAGTGCTTTGTGTTAATTCCTATCACACAGCCCAACCAATGCATATCCTGTGTTTGCTTCCTGAAGTAAGATACAAAGACTAGCAAAAGGAGAGAAGTCCGGGGTGAGGTCAAATAGACAAAAGGGCATATGGTGATTGAATAAATGATTAAATAAGGTTTGTCTTGTACTTTCCATTATGTTCTCTTAATTTGACATTTTTCAATGCATTTTCTTTTGGTGTTTTTTTCCTCTATTCCCTCTTTGCTGATTCAACTGCCTTAGATGACAAGAAAGATATAACATACATTGGTCATCTTATACTGTAAGAGGAAGAAATTCATAAACAGAGGCTTCCTAACTTTGAGGATGCCTCTTATGCTGTTGGTAATTTTTAATCAAGCTGCTTAAGTTTTGCATCATAAAATAGAAAGTGGTCATTTTTTTTTCAAAGGGACCCACTGAAAAACCCAGTTTAATTATCAGTACGTTTATCATTTGCTTGCACTGTACCAGTAGTGAGTTCCAGTTACCTTCGCTACCGGTTGGGAACTGTGAGCGCACATGTGCGCTTGCTCACTTTGCTCATGCATGGCACTTCCGCACATGTGGAGAGCATCCGTGATGATGTCTGGGTGGGCGGGTGGAGCCTCCCGCCACCTCCACTACTAGTTCGCCTGAACCAGGGCAAACCAGTAAAAACCCACCACTGCATTGTACTATATAATGCCCCCAATATTTTTGAAAAGCTTAATAAATCTATCATTTATCTATCAATCAAAAATTCCATGAGAAAGATAATACACTTGAAAGAAAGTGTTTTTCATATATATATTTAAAAAATGGGCTACTATAGAAAGGAATTGCAGAGAAGAGAAACTAAATAATAATGCAAGAGAAGGCAGTATATCTCAATTAGAACAAGAAAGAATGCAAAGTATATTGCTTAATTATTCTTTTTCTAATATTAAAATAAAATAAAATAAAATAAAATAAATCAAAGTAAAAAAATAATAATAACTCAATGTAGAAACTGATACACCAATAGCTAGTTTAGTGCAAGGAGTATTTTTATGTCCCTAGTTCAAGAGTGCAGCAAATTCACATTTAAATAAACAATAAACTCTTGGAAGCTAAGCAGAATTGGGTCTGGAAATTAATCAGATGGAATTTGGTATTCCAAGGTTTTTAGTTAGATTGGTAAATAGGAAAAAAAAATGTCTGAAAAAAAGCAGAGGTAAACTACTATCTGTAATTTTGCGAAGAAATTTGCTTGAATAAAGTTACCATGAATCAAATTTGATTTCAGTTTAACTTAAGTCAGTTTAATTCAAGAGTCACAGGCTTGTAGAACTGTTTCAGTTAAAGATGAACATTTCTCATATATGAACTTTACCAGCTGCATTCCTATATCTTTTCAATGACAGTTTTGAAAACATCATTTATATATATTTTTAAATCTCTTCAAACTTGCAAGAAGTGCATTTCTTCCTGCAAAGAATGCCTCAGTTCCTCGAAAAGTGCTCTTATCACAAGCAACTCTTTATTAAAAATTGTTGGTAAATGTAAGTGGATCTTTAAAGGAATGACATTCATCTCCTAACTGGAATTTATTCTCACCATGAATAATATTTCAAATGTGTGATTAGTGCATTGATTCAGCAGGACTAATGGACAAAAGAGGATGGATGTCTTAGAATCTCCTAAGAAATAATATGTATTTTATTTTTTGTTTTTTAAAAAAAGAGGAAGAAAAGAGCTTTATATTTGAGGGGAAAAAAACCTGTCATATTGTGAGATCCATGACTGACAAAAAAAAATACAGTTTAGTCCATAGTATTCTAGCACAGCAGTCCCTACCTTTATGGCTTGGCAGGCCCGTACAGGAGGGAGTGGGGATAGTTCTGTGTGAATGGCAGGTATGAGCATGTCAACAGCTCCATTTGTGAAAGTGCACATTTTTGCCACTCTTGTGAATGGAGCTGCGAGCGCAAGTGCCTTCTGTTTATGTGAGTAGACTGCATGTGCAAGCACATGGACTTGTCGTGTGTGTGAGTGGAGCTGCACACATGAGTACAAGCACCTGCTGCTTGCACAGGCTGGTTCCAAACTGGCCATGGCCCATTATTGGGTTGGAGACCCCTGTCCTAGCAGAATCATAAAATGATATTATTTTTGGTGCTATATACAGTAATGCTAATCAACAGTGAATGGAGGAGAAATCTAGTCTAAGTGCTTATATATAATCAATTTATAATGCCTAAACCTATTAGCAAACTTGAATGTACTTTATTTATTTACATATTAATATTTATTTGTAATCATTTATTTAAACATGTAAATTGAAGTTGAAACTTTAAAAAAATATATAATGTAACGATGGCAATAAAAGCTCCCTTTTTACAAGCTTTTAGTCCCTATTCTGGGGACACGGTTGCTCAGTGGCTAAGACGCTGAGCTTGTCGATCGAAAGGTTGGCAGTTCAGTGATTCGAAACCCTAGTGCCACTGCATAATGGGGTGATCTCCCATTACTTGTCCCAACTTCTGCCAACCTAGCAGTTCAAAAACATGCAAAAAATGTAAGTAGAAAAAATAGGGATCACCTTTGGTGGGAAGATAACAGCATTCCATGCGCCTTTGTCATTTAGTCATGCTGGCCACATGACCACTGAGATGTCTTAGGACAGCACTGGCTCTTTGGATTTGAAATGGAGATGAGCACCGCCTCCTAGAGTCATGAATGACTAGCACATATGTGAAAAGGGAACCTTTACCTTTACCTAGTCCAGTGATGAAATCCAATTTTTTTTACTACTGGTTCTTTGGGTGTGGCTTGGTAGGCATGGTTTGGTGGGCATGGCAGGAGAAGAGTACTACAAAATCTCCATTCCCACCCCACTCCAGGGGAAGGATACTGCAAAATCCCCATTCTGACCTCACTCCTGGCGGAAGGATATTGCAAAATCTCCATTCCCATCCCATTTGGGGACAGCCAGAGGTGGTATTTGCTGGTTCTCTGAACTACTCAAAATTTCCGCTACCAGTTCTCCAGAACCTGTCAGAACCTGCTGGATTTCACCCCTGACCTAGTCCCTATTCTGGTTAGAATTGGGATGACTGGATGGAGAACTAAAATTAAACAGTAGAACATAAGTCAGTATTAAAACCAACCCTAAGCATTGTTCATCATCGTCAAATATTCTCTTTAAAAGATTATCTCTTTGCTCTCTTTGCTGATCTACAAAAGACAGGAATGTCAGGATCTTTTGGATTTCAAGTGGGAACATTTTCTACATGGAATCAGGAGTTTCCAAAAAAGCTTCTAAAGGAATATTTCCAGGTCTGCTGAGATATCTTTGAAAAGGGAATTCAAGAACTGTTAATTAAATGACAATTCAATCCTGGGAAAGAAAAAACAAATCCAGATTCCAACTAGGAGAAAATATCTCATGAATACTCATGATTTGGCCATTTTCAAGGTAACAATTTGAAGAAATTTGAAATGGAAATGGATGGTCACATAGCAAGAAAAACTGATGGCAGGTGGACCAAGGCAATCATAGACTGGATCCTACTTGATAAAAAGCATCCATGAAAGAGACCTAAAACAAGAAAACATCAGCAATTATTGTGGGCCCAATTGGCAAAAGAGAGCTCAGGACTGTATACATTGGAAACACAGAGAAGAGGCCTTCATCCTGCAGTGGATAAATACTGGCTAAAATTATGAATTTGAAGAAAGGGTTCTATATTTTCATACCCAATAAAAGGCAATTATTAGCTCTCACCTCACAATCAGAAGGCCGTGAATTTGATGCTAAATAGCAGCAAACATTTCTCTCTTTTGGGCACAAGGAGAAAATATTGGCTGTGAACGCCATGTAGGCATCAGAAAGGGCATCCAGCCAGTAAATACTCAGTTCCATTCACTTGCTCTGACTCCACCTTGATGCAAGGGATTACAGAGTCATTAAAAGAAAAAAAAATGTTTGTTTATTATTGATTCCTGAACGGGGCCATTAAGAATCACTACTTACTTTCTCTTATTTCAGATTTCTTGGATTGCTTTCAGAAGGTACACAGTTTTAATTCAGGCACTTACACTTTGATAGAATGAAATTGGGCCATGGAATTTAACTGATTCTGATACCAGGTACAACTGATTTGAATTTAAAGTAAGTCCTGTGTCATCTCCAGATTCATGAATGAAATATTTTCAGATATTTCAGCAAAATATGTAGCAATGTACTTAGATGACATACTGACACCCCCCCCCCCAAAAAAAAGGCTCAGGTTTTACATAAGACTCAGGTTAATATGTTTTAGGTGACTCCACAAGCATTTTGCTATGTTGGAAAAATGTGTATTTGATCTTTTCCTGTTGGACTATTTGAGTCACTGGATCTCTAAAGAAGAAATAATAATAGATTCTGTACAATCCATATTTTCACTGCAGACATCTAAAACCTGAAGGATGTTCAATGATTGATAGGATTTGCAAACTTTTAGAGAAAGTTCATTCCTAATTTTGTAGAGTTCACCAGACCAACTTTTCAATTTCTAAAGAAAGAATGTCAGGTAAAATGGTTTATTCAAAAGCAAGTACAGTACTTGAAAATCCTTTCTTTCATCCCAGCCAATTCTCAGTCAGCTTTACCCGTCCTATCCCTTTGTTATCAAATATATATATGAATTAGAGAATCAGGAGCCTCTAAAATATCTAAAGGGGGAGAGGGGTGATCTTCTGCCTTCTGCATTTCATACCAGATTGCTTCTCCCAGTTGAAAAGGATGGTGACCTTTTTAATTAAGATTTATTTATTTATTTAAATTTATTAAATTTCTATGCCATCTATCTTCCTTCTGGACAACTTATAAGTTATAGAAACAAGTGAAAAATAGTGAAAATATCAAAAGTTTAAAACAAATTGACATTAAAATATTATTTAAAAATTGGGCTAAAATTGCTTGTGGCAAGAGCAGTTTTCTAGCAACTGAGGCAATTTTTGTAGGAAATAATCCACCCATCGCAAGTATGAAGAGATTTTTAAAATTTGAAATATCTGCAAAAAGCGCAATTCCTCACACTTCGTCACAACAGACAGACAGACAGACAGACAGACATATATATATATATTCCTATTTCCTATTTCTGTTTTTACATCACTTATACTTTGGGCTCAAAGTAAGATGATCAGATGCAATGTCATATAAACTTGAATATAATCTTCCATACCCATCCCTCCTGTAATTCTAAACCCAAGCAATTTTTCCTCTTTTCTGGATGGAAACCTTCCAGAAACATTGGGAGCAGAGAGGCAGGCAGTAAATATGTTTTGTATCAAATTAGATTACAACAACAGGATGGAGGTGCCAGGGCTCAGACGGATTATCTCCATGGAGAACCATCCTTTCTCAGTAAAAGATGAACAGTTTCTTTTCTCTGATATCCATATATCTCCCAGCCTGATGGCATTATAGAAAGCCTTAAGGTCCTGGCTGTTCTCCCAGGCCTTGATTTAGATGATTGATTTAAGTGTGGTTAGCTGGATTTGCCACCAGTCAATTTTTCTTACTTTTTAATTTATTAATTATTGGTTTTTTAAATTCTGTTTTATTGCATATTGCCCTGAATTGGTTCAGAGTTGAGTGATATCTGAATTGAATAAATTAAATTAAACTAATCATTCAAATATTTTCATTTCATTTATATACAGTCCCAGACTTTTTTTAAAAATTGGATAGCCATAATAAATCAAATAAATAAAACAAATATAATAATATACAGAAAAACCTCCAAACCTGAAATAATTTATAACAATAATATTTTGCTGAATATCTGCAATTCATAACTATTGCTATAAACTTGACAATCTTTATAGTTGCTGGCTAAGTTAAGTTTTGAAAGAAAGATTGTAATTTTTGATCAGAAAGATGATTACAATTTCTAATAATCAAGTTTCTGAAGCCAGATGCCATGGGTGGTAGAGTGAGTTGTGTAAGGAATATCAAATTATAGGGTGAGATTGTGCCTATTAACAGTCATATGTTTATAGAAAAAATATATCATTGTGTTGCGAGATACAAATGCATTAAAAAAATCAGATAGTGTTATATTATCCTGTTCATATGGAAGAACTTGTGATAATGTGATGAACATTAATTAGATTGAACTTTGACAGAATGAGCTTTCTGCTATCTGCTTTGCATAGTAAATGATGAAAACATATTTTATCAGATGAAGGGACAATAAATGAGAGAAAACTATCTGCAACAACAGGAAGGCTTCAAGAACACAGAATGTTAATCAGAATATGTGCTGTTTCATTCCAGAAAGATGCTAAGTTAATGGATAGGGAATGCTAGCTGAGTTCCTAAAGCTGGGATCAGCTAAATAATATTGTGCAAGAGTTTACAGTACACAGTGCTGACTGCTCATTTAAATAAGCTTTATGATATGCCTCTGCGGTTTTAGGGTTTTTGTCTTTTCTGTTTTTTGATAAATATCTGAGAAAATAATCAGGAAACCTACTGATTACATAGAATCCTTATTTGGAACATTTTTGTGTAATTAAATTGCATGACAATAATCAAGTCATGAGCAATCTGCTATATTAACTTAAATTTAACAACCTTTTTGTGTATCACAGGTTTCAGACATGCTGTAATATTACGTATTCCAGCACATTATTTTTTATATATATATACAATTTTTGCCTTTAGTAAAAATGTATTAAAATTAATGAAAGTCTAAAATATATTTGTCAAGGAATTAGGTTGATTTATATGTGCTTGATAAAATTCTAGGAGTAATAATCATAATAATAGTGCATAGGCATATCATAACAGTTCTGAAAAGGTGCTAAAGCATAGACAGAAAAAAATACATGTAGTTAAATAAACAACTTTAAATCTGCCATGCATGACTAATATTAAAATGACAATAGCATTTTTACTGAATGTAAGTTAAAGAGAAATATAAGGAAGTTGCTTAAGTGGCAACTTTACATTAAATATCCTTGAGAGACAGCATTCTACTCCATAGCTTTGCATGCTACCTGGCATTTTAATGAACTTATTAAGTTTGTAAAGGCAATTATTATGCCACATAATGAAACAATCTGTACTTGTAAAATGTTATTACCACAAAATAGTTATAAATGGAGCTTCTGTTGCCATCACTGTGTTAATTATGTGGATGCATTAATGCTTATTTTACTCATGTTACCAGCAGCTCTTCACGAATGCAGATCAGCTATACTCTTAATTATATGAATCACAATATATTGTAATAAACGTGAAATTATGGTAAATTCATTATGGATTTCCATCCCTCCTTATAACTATAATTAGATTCTTCTCACAGCAGCATAGGAAAACTATTTTTCAGGCAAGATTGGCCAATCATGTGATGAAATTATGGATGTGTATCCTAGTAATACTTGACCATGAACATGCACACAAATACATATGTGTATGTATATGATGATCCAATTACATAATCTAAATCTATATATGATCTATGAAAGGCTGGGCTGTTGTCCTCATCCATAGCCTGTATTTTTCCATGTTTCATTTCTACATTCAACTTTAATATTATAAATCTAACCAAAATAAATTTGCATGAAATTGAGATTATTTTATTTAAACAGTTTATAGAAACCCCTAATTTGCAATTGTGACTTTAGGCATTTCATACAAAGCTGAAATAGAGGGAGGGAAGCAGAGAGGGAGGGAGGGAGGGAAAGAGAGAGACAGGTTCAGCTGAGTTCAAGCCATGATTATTATGACATTATCCAGTTACTTGGCTCAATGTTGGGGTGGGAGGAATAATAAGTGTTTGAGTTCTTGTGGAAAATCAACAGAATTGGGGCTATTGACTTGACGAATCACAATTGGGACTGCAATTGCCACTAGTTCATATAGGAACCCAAAGCATCCTTGTTAATCTTCCTGAGTAAATTAGATAGGAAGCACAACTAGATGAGTTACTTCTTCTTTACTGTAGGGCTACATTAACAGAATCTTCCAAGTCTGAAGGTACAAAGTTCCTGCTGTCAATTTTAATTGTCGGATCAATTAGGCCACTGGGGGCTCTCTTTCTCTTGTCTGATTGAGACAACATCTTTTCCTTTGTCCCCCAAGATCATCCACACATTTCATTGCAATGCTCATCCTATGAGATCTCAAGAGACATAGAGAAACATTCAAAGATAGATTGTCCTGCAAACAATGGGGCTCCGTTGAAAGGCTACAACCAGCAGCTTTAATTCCACTGCATTTTGTACCAGTTTTTTTTCCTGATGATCTTCAAAGGAAGCCCCAGTTCAAGTAAGAAGTGACCAGGGCATAGGAATCCATGGAAGCAATAGACAAAATCCAATCCAATGGGAACCAACCCATGGGAACCATTCCAATCTATGGGAACAATTGACACATAACCATAGTGCCATTTGCTCTTCAAACAGGAGTCAAGACTCCAAGAAGACCTCCCATATTTTTGCACCAATTCTATCCATGTGTCATCCTTATCTGGAAGACCAGACAGGAAATATGGTCAGATAAACTAATTATTGTAAAACTACATTAACTTGCAAGTCTGAATGTGCAATTCTCCCACTGTCTCTTTTATAGTCTTAGGAAGACTTAGGAAGCGTCTTTCCTGAGCCTCTTGCTCTGCCCACTATGCAACTATCCAGATCTACCAAGCTCCCAGGACTCCCTGCATGCAACCATTACAGCCCCATAGCTTGCCACCACTACCAAGCAGAGGTGTGATTTAAATGTACAAAATCAGAGGCATGAGCTTTGCAATTCAGATAGCCTGGCTAATGGTCAGGCTATCAGGAGAGTAAAATATTCTGGTTGTGTATCTCAGTGATAGCTCAGCATAGCTTATTTATTTCCTAAGGAACAAATAATTTTACTCTCAGGCCTCATTCCCTGAAAGAAAGCCCTGAGAACAACTTTTTAACTCTGTGGTGTTTACCTTGTTGTGCTGTGCTATAAACTCCAGGTTCTAACCCCACTGTGTCTCTGGTCTTCTTCTTTGGATTTGTTGCTTGTTTATTGAATTCTTGGTCAAATACATGCCAGGCAGGTGACTACATTAGAGTTGCTGTTTTTAGATATAGATAGAAAAGGATTCTACTTCTAACAGTTCTGCTTCGGTTTGCATATCACTGGACTGTGACAGGCATCCACCTTGCTATCTTGTTGGCTGGAAGCCAACTATTGCTAACATTTCTTTTTCTGCTTGCTTTTCCTGAGTTGCTCTAGAAACCACGGAACTCTCTAGGACAGTGATGATGAACTTATGGCACATGTGCTGGAAGTGGCATGCAGACCCAGCTCTCTGGGCACGCCAGCAGTCGCCTGTTGCTCTTCTGGGTTCTGGCGTGCATATACATGCTGGCCAGCTGGTCTTTGTGTGTGCAGGAATGCATGTGCATTCTGGGAAGCTGAGCATCTGGTTTCCAGTGCACATATGTGCACTGACCAGCTGGTCTTCACACAAACATATGCACAGGAAATCAGAAGACCAGGTGACTGGCGCGCATGCACAAACTGAAAACCGGAAGCTCAGCTTCCCAACACACACGTCTATGCTGGGGAACTGCTCTTCCAGTTTCCGGCACTCCCACGTGTGTACACTGGGGAGCTGCTCTTCTGGTTTCTGCTGCTCCCCCCGCCCGGCACACTCCCGTTTCGGCCCTCAGCACCGAAAAGGTTCACCAACATTGTTCTAGGATCTATAAGTTAAAATTGTTCATACAGATGTGATGCAATACAAAGCCAAAGAAGGTTAAGGTGGAGTTTCTCTGAGTGTCTCACATTTTCTCCCTTGTCTGAACTAAAATCTTTTCTGTAAGAGGTTGTTCTAACATTGGGGTTTTGAATGAGAACTCGGTGTGCCACTCAACACATTTCTTCTGATATTCATATTAAATAAATTATTACAACAGTCCTATATTTTAGGTTGTCTCACTCAGATCTTTGACTCACCACAAACATTGAACCCAAAATGGACAAAAGTAGAGAATCCTATCTAGGCTTTAAGCTCTAACAGTTTTTATGATCAAGAGGATGTATGTTATTTCAAAATAACGGCTAAATGTAATAAATAATAAAGGAAAAGATGAAAAGAAAGAGTTGAAAGGTGCCAGAAGGATCATCTAGTCTCTGCATTTTGCAAAGAAACCAATTAAGTCATAGAGGTGGGACTACTGTGACTCATTTAGCTAATTAAGTAAGGGAAGCTTATGTGCTTTGCATGCACAGAACTCACTACTGCTGAATGAGTGGTAGCAATCCTGCCACTTCTATTGAATTAAAATGGATTGTCTTTTCATTTCAGAGAAGCCCTTCAAAGGAGCAGGGCTCTAGGATATCTGACAAAGCAAAGCAGCCTTTTAAAGTTCTGCACAGCTCAAATATAAATACACTAAGTATGTGGATAGTTTGTATTTTCAATCATAGGAATGTTCTAAGTGCAGAATGAAGGATTAAAATATATATGCAAGTCTGTTTGTTTTTCAGAACAGGTTCTTGCACCGAAAAGCAGCTACAATTAAAAATAAATAAATAAAGTGAAATATTCCAAAGTCTACAGGAAAGATACCATAGGTCATTTTTTTCACATTTAATTATCTCCGTTGGCATATATACACTATGTGAAATATATAGGATGCCTTATTGTAAAAAAAAAAAGTATGAGTGAAAAGAAGGAGGGGAAGTTTTATGGTATCAGTGTTAATGACAATGCATTTAAAACGATAGGCTGGAAAAACTTTGTTCGTTAACTTGAGAAAATGCATTATGCAATCTGTACAATGAAACTTCTTTTATCACGGTAGTTCTTGCTTACCAATTACAATTGGGATCTGCAACTCCATTTCTAAGCAACCGTGTTGCTATACAAAAAAACAGAACAAAAAAAAAAACCCAAAATCACATGACTTTTCTAGTACCACATTACAAAGCCTTAGTAAGTCCACATTTGGAATACTGCATCCAGTTTCGGTCATCACAACACAAAAAAAGATGTTGATATTCTGGAAAGTGTGCAGAGAAAAGCAACAAAGATGATTACAGGACTGATGGCCAAAATATATGAAGAACAGTTACAGTATGGGTATGTCTAGTCTAATGAAAAGGACTAGGGGAGACATGATAGCAGTGTTACAATATTTGAGGGGCTGTTGCAAAAAATGGGGTAGGTGCAGTGGTGGGTTGCCCACGGTTCGCACTAGTTCTATAGAACCGGTAGTAAAACCGACGGGAGGCTCCGCCCACTGACCCCAACATCATCAAAATGCTTCTGCGCATGTGCAGAAGCTGCTGCACAAGCAAAGTGAGCACGCTTACGGCCCCATTGCGAACTGATAGTAAAGATTGGTAGAACCCACCCCTGGGTGAGTGAGTGTCAAACTATTTTCCAAAGCACCAAAAGGAAAGACAAGAAACAAAGGCTGGAAACTAATCAAGGAGACAAACAACTTTAGAACTAAGGAGAACATTTTTAATAGTGAGAGCAATCAACCAATGGAATAGCTTGCCTTCAGTAGTTCTGGGTGCTCCATCACTGGAGGCTTTCAAGGGGTTGGACTAGAAGACCTCCATGTTCCCTTCCAACTTTGTTATTCTGTGTTTTCTGTTCTGTGACTTGTGATTTCACTTCTGCTTTCTCTATTAATGCTGCTTTTTGCAAAACTTGTACATAGCATTCATATAACCACAGGATGCTGCAATGGCCATAAATGCAAGAATTGGCTGCAAATATTTTTCCCCAACTATTATAAATTTTAATGATGATTTTACTGTTAAACAAGGCAGTTGGAAAAGGAGGACTACTGTATAAAGTCTCTCCCAGTTTGAGCTGCAAATGACTACATAAGCAAACCCACATAGTACTTTAATTGATCTTAAAAGAGATGAATCAAGATGCTAAGGACAGTTTGATAGATAGATTCTCTCCCTCCCTCTCTCTCCCTCCCTCTCTCCCTCCCCCCCTCTCTCTCCTTCCCCTCCTCCCTCCCCCCCTCTCTCTGTAAGTTTATGCATGATCATATATACATAATATGTATATACTTTTCCTCCTTGTTGTTATTTACTTAGTTGACTAAGTTCTCATAAGAATCTGGAATACCATACATAGCTAGTAAGCATTTTCTGGTCCATCTCCTCAACTATTTTGTGCACCCCTACTTCTCTCCCCTGTGTGGGAGATCCATCTCTAATACAGACATAGAAATAATTCCATTGGTGCCAACTAGATAAGGATAGGATATTTATAACAAAGTAGCTACAAATGATTAAGATATCTCTATAAATGTATGGCCAATTAATATAAACGTCAAGGTGTAAATCAATATAATAAATATGGTGGTAAATTTATTGAGTCATAAAATTCTTTTCACAAAGTCTTTTGCATAAGGAATTATTTTATTTCTCTATGCTTTGCATAAACAGAATAGAACAGGCATATTTTTTGCAGATTTGGTCAAGGAAGTAAGAAATTGAGCATTCATATTATTCTTCAAAGAATAAACAACATTTGGATGAATGCTTAAATTGGCTTTCCATTATGTTTTATAAATCCAGCATTTCCTGTCAACTCTGCATATTTTTATTCAGTTCAGAAATCACTCTGGTTCTGTAATTGTCAACACTAAAAATCAAAGCACATTTACAATTAATATTCTGAATTATGGAGTAAGCTATGTGTTAAATTCTTTGTGATATAGAGGAAACATTTAATTTTAATTCCAAAAAGCAAAAAAGTTTTAGAATTTGATAAATCCATGTTATTAGTCAGCAAATTGTGAACAAAAACTGATAGATATAGATGATATATGGATAGTTATAGATAAATATAATACAATACAGTATACAATGAGATACAATACCACCTATTCTTTTCTCAGCCTGCCTTGAAGAAGTATTTTCCATACTAGACTGGGCAAAAGATGGAATAAAAATCAATGGCACCTATTTAAATCACTTAAGATTTACAGATGATGTTGTTCTCTTCTCACAAGACCCTGAAGAGCTACAAAGACACATACAAGAACTGCACAACAGTGCAGGAGATTTGGCTTAAAAATAAACCTGAAAAATAGCCAGGTTATTTTTAATAAATTCCCCCAAGAAAGATACACACACACACACACACACACACACACATCTGGAGAAGAACTAGACATAGTAGACCACTACATATACATTGGACAACAGATCTCAATGGAAGGTGATACAATAAAGGAAATTGAATGGCATGTTAAATGTGGTTGGCAGCAGTGGTGGGTTGCTCCCAATTTGGTCTGGTTGTGTAGAACTGGTAGTAAAACTGGTGGGAGGCTCCACCCACCCGCCACAACATCATCATTGGTACGCATGCAGGCATCTGGCAAACTAAGCATAATTTTCAAGAACAACTTCCCCCTATGCCTGAAGAGAAAAATTTTTGATCAGTGTGCGCTACCTACTTTAACATATGCTGATGAAAAATGGACACTAACCTCACAATAGAAACAAAAGCTACAAGTGGCATAAAAAGCCATAGAAAAATACATGCCTGGCATTACAAGACAAGATAGAAAGACTCGCACATGGATTAGAGAACAAATGAAAGTATACAATATCATCAAGAGAGTAAAAGAATTGAAATGGAAATGGGCTGATCACATAGCAAGAAGAACTGGCAAGTGGACCAAGGCAATGAACCCCATTTGATAAAAAGTGTGCACGAAAGAGACCTAAAACAAGATGGATCAATGACATCTGCAACTATTGCAGGCCCAATTGGCAAAAGAAAGCTCAAGACTTGGTTGGAAACATACAGAAGAGGCCTTTATCCTGCAGTGGATAGAAAATGGCTAAAATGATGTTAGATAGATGAGAGAGAGAGAGAGAGAGAGAGAGAGAGAGAGAGAGAGAGAGAGAG
>WNWU01000053.1:3925665-3937652 GCA_012654045.1 Ptyas mucosa | reverse complement strand
AGAGAGAGAGAGAGAGAGAGAGAGAGAGAGAGAGAGAGAGAGAGAGATATATAATAGATACAAAGATATAGATTATATAGGTATAGGTATACAGTAGATAAATAAAATGTCACATTAAATATTCTTTCCAGAAGTAGTGTGAATTTTCTAAACTTTCTATTTTGAAACATACCATGCTTTGTCTTCATGCATTGTTTGCTATCTATTATTATCAGTTTATTTCAAGGTGACCAACAATTTCATTTTGCACTTCAAATGCACACCTAACACTCAAAGGTCATACTGAGAAGGAAGTCCTCTTGCAAAGTCTGCCTGAAGGAAATCTAGTAATATTCAAGACACTTGCCTTTGCTCTGAGCATTTTACAAGTCACCCCTGACATGATGCTCAGCTCCAAGGATTGTTCTATTTTTATCTGGCACCTCTGGTATAGGCCAAGACATCAGCAATGTGCTTTGTAATAAAATCTTTGTATGCATACACATACACAGCCTATTAAACTTACATAGCCTAGGAGTTGAGCTCTCAAGCACTGAGCGCGGTCATATTAGTCTTGCAAAGTGGTCCAGATAGGGAGCATGCCCAGATGAAAATATTTTTAAAAAATCTTGCAAGACAGTACATTTCTCCCCCAAAATCCTTACAGCCGAAGAATGTATGGATGATCTCTTCTGAGACATTTGTGGCATTCACATTCTTTCTGACTTTTATCTGAACATCCTCCTTACTGTGGCTCTTTCCCTTCCCCCATCTCTCAAGGTCACTATTCCCAAATGTCATTGCAGGGTTGATGAGTTTTAACCACATCTCAGATTTATCCATTGTTTGCTTTCAGATGAACAAAATTTTTGAGATCTGGCTGAGCCTCATCTTAAAGGAACATTTGCCAATATAACCCAATTCCACTTAATCAAAATTTCTGTCTTTTGAGGGCAACCAACACTCCTGCACTTTATATATTGCATATCTCTCCCTCTTTATATCAAATCTTACAATCTATATTTGGCCCTTTCATGCCTACAATTTACTTTTGCTAATATTGTAAATTCAGGTCGGGTTTAAGTGTGTCCTTTCTCTCTCCGTCGACCCTCCCCCATTCCTTATTAGCATTATGATAATTTACTGGATCATCTTTTTTTCAAAATATCTTCATCATTTTCTCTTATTATGTGTAACCCATGACAAAAATATTTCCTTCTCCTTTGACACCCATAATATTCCAATCCCTTGGTTTTTTCCCTTCAGATAACTTGCAAGAGTCTCCGTTTTTATACATTTTTAATTACTTTTATTTTAGTCTTTTTATTGACCTACAACATATGTCTCATAACTATAACAGATGTTCCGATTATAACACCAAATGGTAAAGAATACAAAAATGGGTGAAATAGCCAGTATGTTTGCTTGCATATTTGTGTTGCTAGCAGTGATATTATTAGGCTACTTTATTTGTTCTGATAGGATGCTGCTAGTCTTTATGTTTGTATGTTTGCGGGTGGGTGGGTTTGGATTACTACAGGAAAAGTTTTATAAAAAGTAAAATTAATGCTAAAGAAACTGATGGTCAGATAATCTGGACCACATAAAATCAGTATAAATCTATACTCTAAGTTTAACACACATCACAGTAGTCAGACAAAAATCAGGAGAAAAATGGAATTTATCAGGGTGAAATCTACTTACCTTCCTTACCAGTTCGGAAGTGCAAGTCCTGTGCACGTCACATGCATGTGCAGATCCTCTGGACATGCGCAAAACCTTCTGCATATATGCGGAGGGTAAAAAACACATTACTTCCTAGTTAAAACCAGCTGCCATCACTACCGGTTCTCTGAAGCACCGGCCACAATCGCTACCGGATCGACCGATCCGGTCCAAACCGGTAGCATTTCACCCCTGGAATTTATCCAGTTTTGTTGAATGCAATCCAATCCAGAGAAATTAGAATTGATGAATACAATCAAACAATCCCATATTAAAATTCAATTTTTAGAAATTCAAATACACTTAAATAAAATATACTTGAAAGCCCTCTCTGGATTTCTCAACAGCTTTTGACAAAATTGACCGTTGTATTTTTATGGAATGGTTCTTGGAGTTAGAAACAGAGAGTAATATTTTGTAGTAGTTCTCCTTCCTTTGTGGCTGATTCCAGTCAGTGTTGGTAAGGAGGGAAGGAAGGAGGGAAGGAGGGAGATCCAGCTGTAGGCCACTCTTATGTGGAATGCCTCAGAATTCAGGTCACTTTTTTCTCTGATTTAATATCTATATGAAGTTTCTGGGTAATATCACTCAGTAGCATGGCAGGATGCCAATGATAACTAATTATATATCTCTACCTCATGCCAGGCAAGTGATGCTATTCAAATGCTGGCTCGATGCTTGGAGACTACTGGCTCTGGATGGGAAGAAACCAAGGGTGAAATCCAGCAGATTCTGACAGGTTCTGGAGAACTGGTAGCAGAAATTTTGAGCAGTTTGGAGAACTGGCAAATACCACATCTGGCTGGCCCCAGAGTAGAGAATGGAAATTTTGCAATATCCTTCACCCAGGAGTGGGGAGGGAATGGGGATTTTGCAGTATCCTTCCCCTGGAGTGGGGTGGGAATGGAGTTTTTGCTGTATCCTTCCCCTGCCATGCCCACCAAGCCACGCCCACCAAGCCACACCATGCCCACCAAGCCACGCCCACAGAACTGGTAGTAAAAAACTTTGGATTTCACCATTGGGAGAAACCACCTACAGGTCACCACTGGCAAGACAGAGTGATTGTGGGATTTTCTTGTGAGACGTCATCTATGACTCTGGATGGGGAAACACTACGCCAAATAGAGTTGGTGAAAAACTTGGTTGCATGTGTCTGCCTGTGCTTTGCAAAAAATATTTTCATCTTCTCCTCTCATACCAAATTTGAACCTGAAGCCATTCTTTCATTTTTCAGGTAGCTATCAGTAGTAGTTCCAACTCTCTTTATATAATATTATTCAAATTCTTAATAATATCTCCATTCTGAGATTCATGACTTGGAAGATGGGGTTTATAATAAGGAGTCAGCAACTTTCTAAGCTTCTGCTGAATTGCCTGTCATAGGAGGATGCATTGATCTTTTTTTTAGTTTCTGGACTATTTTTCCTCCTATGATGCATGGCTGGATCTGGATCATTTTCAAAATTCTTTTTTTCCCTCTTGGCTTCTCCTACACATGACATTTGGTCCAATTCAATTCAATTTTTGGAATGTAGTCCAACTGATAGACAGAATCCCAATGCCTTTTTCATAATTTATTTCCAACATTCCATTCAGCTGAAAACAATAAGCATAGTATATAGGAGGTGAAATTTAGAATTATGTCCACCTGTCTAGAAAAAAAAGAGAGAGAAAAAATTAGAAAAAAAATATCGGTAATTATGGATGATGGCAAGAAAGAAATCCACCAATTTGCCTTCTGAAAAGGCATGTTTTCACTATAGCCCACTATAGTAGCCCTGCCACAAATCTACAATATCCTCTCCAAATTCCATTTATAGCCACTGATCAAAAAGATTGCATAACTTCTATGTTCCTTGACTTTCTGCTCAAAATAGCCAGTGATAAAAAGTAGTGTGTGACCATGGGATTAATGTTGTTGTTGTTGTTGTTGTTGTTGTTGTTGTTTAAAGAAGTATTATTTGGGTACTTTTATTACTTACATCTATTTTGTCAGGCTAAACAATGTAGGGCAAATGCTGTGGAAGAATTTTATAAAAATGTAGCAGAATAGCAATAGCATTTAGACTTATAAACCACTTTACAGTGCTTTACAGCCCTCCCTAAGCGGTTCACAGAGTCAGCATATTGCCCCCAACAATTTGGATCCTCATTTTACCCACCTTGGAAGGATGGAAGGCTGAGTCAACCTTGAGCCTGGTAGGATTTGAACTGCCAAATTGCCAGCCAGCAGTCAGCAGAAGTAGCCTGTAGTACTGCCACTGCACCACTGAGGCTCTATGATAACAATTGCTAAAATGATACCAATTGCTAGATTTCCCTCACTGCCAGTCTCCATTATAGTACCAGACCTCTCAGAAGAAGCTAGTGTCAGAGTGCTGAGACACAGGGTTATTAAGCCACTCTAATCCCCCCTTTTTAAATATTTTCATGTAAATTAGTTTGAGGTCCTAAGCACCTTGAATCACATAAAAATGGAGCTAGCTACTGTAAAACGTCTTCCTCCTACAAAAACTGAGCTAACATTAAAATATTCAAAACATGTCAACAGTGGCTACTTTGCATGCTGAAGAAATCAACAGAAATTTACAATTTAATATGAAAGATCTCTGCTTCACAATATTGGATTGAATAGTATAATGTACTAATGTAGTCTTCAAGGTTACAGTTAAGAAATACTCATCCTCTTTACTATGTTCAGTGTAAACTTGACAATGAAGACTGGCGATGAGTAAAGGATGTACTGAAATTGGTCAGAGGAACTTAATTAGCATAATACAAGAAATTCAAGAAGAATAATGTTGAAGAATACTGAAAACATACCTAGTTTTACCAGGCATTAAAAGCTTATACAAGTGGACAACAGAACCCATAACTGTACCTTCCTTCTTTTAAAAGAAAGGAAATATGAAATCATCATGATAAGAAGAAATAGCCTCTTTTTCAGAAAGAAATAAACCCCATTAGTTAGTTTTTTTAAAAAATATGAAGTACAACATCTAAAAGATCAAAACTGTATACATTGCTTTATGTGTTATATAGCATTCATATGGATTACTGACTCTCTTTTGATTCACATTTTTTTCCTGATAACTTGTTCGTCTTCAGTAAACTGTTAAGTACTATATGCATGTGTCTGAAACAAAAAGCAGGCCAGAGAAATTCTCTGAAGAAAGAAAAAGGAAATATTTCACAACAGGACGTTTTTACCTGCCCAACCCAGGAATATTATCAGCAAAGAACCTATATGTTGTTTGTATATGATTCTAGAACTTTGTTTTCTTCTATTTATAGATGATAGATTCTGTGTTCCCTGAAAATAAAATGGTGTCTTATATATTTTGGGAGGACCAAAAGCCCCATTAGGTCTTAATTTGTAGTCGCTCATTCAGTCTCTCCCACCATCTTCCACCATCTTCCCAGGGTAGATGCACTTTTCACCCAGATGGAGAAATGACAGTGATCCCAATGCACTGTCCCTCGGCTTGTCTGGGCCCATGCCAGGGCAGATGCCCATGTGGGGCATTGGGATTGCCTCCTCCCCCATGCCTCTACCTCTACCTGCTGCTGCACAAGCCTCCTCTGAGCCTCCTGTAAGCCAGGCAGCCATGCAGCATGCCTGAATCACCTGTCTCTGCTCTCGGACTTATCAGTGCTGCACCAAGGGACTGGGCACCATCAGCCCCTGTGCTCTTGCCACCTCTTGTGCTGGTCACACTCATCCACCAAGCTTATTTCCAGGGTAGGGCTTATATTAGGCCCACCCCAAAAAATCAGACGAGGGCTTATTTCCAGGGTGGGTCTTATTTTTGGGAAAACATGGTAGATAATAGATAGATTATAAACAGATGAATTAATTAATGATAGATAGATAGATAGATAGATAGATAGATAGATAGATAGATAGATAGATAGATACTAGAGATGCTGTCTGTCTGTCTGTCTGTCTGTCTAGAAGGGAACAAACTTCTAGAATCCTACTATAGACTATTTGGTCTTCAGAGATGTTCCTGGGCACAATTCATTTGGTCTTCTGTATCAAAAATGTAAACACAACACTTTTTTTTCCCAGGCTTTGGAATCTAATTGTGGTTGGCAGGCATTTCTACTTTGTAATTGTTTTACACACACACACACACACACACACACACACACACACACCTGCAACCCACCAATTAATTTAAGTTAGGTAGTGCAGAAATGTGTAATAAGTACATTAATAATTAAATATTTTAGATAGCTTGTTGTTGTCTTGTTGACAAGGTGAATTGTTAATATGAAAGGCAGAATCTAAATAATTATCATTGATATGTACTTCAATGAGATCTATTCTCCAGGAAATAAAATATTAAAACTGAGAGAACAGAACAAGTTGCATATTCACCTTCTGTTAAATGTGGTTGTTGTGGTTGATGTTGTTGTTGTTGTTTTAGTCATAGGCCATGACATTTATTCTATGATAGTTTCTATAACATGGCCTCGAACTATAATGTGTTCTTTGGGGCAAAAAAAGTAGAGATCCTTGCTTTCTTCAATGTAAGATGATACTTTCAATTTTGGCTTGGCTCAGTTTCTAACAGATGGGAATTAGCCACATATGAACTGTATCATTTACTCATTTATTGATCTATATTATTTCTATCCTACTTTTCAACAATAAATCTTAATAAGGCACTTAACAATAAAGGCACAGCAGCTAAATGTAGTAGCAGTCAAGGCTAATATAAGAATTCAGACTTTTAAACAACATAGAAGGATGTTTTCCTTCTTTGTTCTTCTGTAACTAATCAATACCCCCCCCCCAATACTTGGAACATTGCCTTAAAAAAATGGGGGGGGGAATTATAGGCATTGACATCCCCATCTGAAAATCCCTTTGCCATGCAATTATTCCCTCACCAAAGAGCTTTTGAGGAACTTTCTAGATTAAGTTCTAAATCTGAATTTCCCACATTGGGGTCTTCCTCAAGAGAAAGAATATTTGCCTGGCAAAATAAGAGATTTTGGTCGTGCTGGTTATAAAAGTAAACTTTCTTAAATTAGTCTCTGTACAAACTAAAACTCATTTAAGATAGGCAGCCAGATATAAATAAATATACAAATGAATACATGCTAGTTCTCATAAAAACTAGTTTTATTACGATGGTATGTACAGTAAGCGTATATTATAATTTATGCATGTATTTTTGGTGCACAGCAAAAGAGTTGCTCCTATAGTTTCTATTTGTAATCATGTTCAAATGTTTTTGAATCTCATGGTTAGAAGCAGGTCTTTTAGAGATTGTACTGTCTTGATAGAGATCGCCTTGTATCCAACAAACTTTTTTTTAAATTGTACACTGCCCAGAACCATGTTTGTGAGATAGATAGCTATATAAGTGTAATGAATGAAAAAAATAATAATAGCAAACTAATGCAATGAAAAAAATCTCGCATATACATTAACAACTTTGTAGCTTTCATTTATAAAAATAATAAAGGTGGGATATAAATAAGTAAGTACATAAATATATTTGTTATAGAGTACAACTTTGCCTCCTGTTTTATTATGTAAAAGTGTTATCTGTGGATCAATTGCTTTTTATCAATCTTGTCATGAAATACAATTTAGATAGTGGTTTGGGAAGGGTTGTAATTATTCTTAACCTGACTCTTGGAATTTTAACCATCAGTCATGTTTTTATCTTCTCTTGGTCTTTGGAATATCATTGTTTTAGTCTACATTGGTATGATTGGTATAAGAGCCGTGGTGGCACAGTGGTTAGAATGCAGTAGTGCAGGTTACTTCTGTTGCCTGCTGGCTGCCTGCAATTTGGCAGATCAAATCTCACCAAGCTCAAAGTTGACTCAACCTTCTATCTTCCGAGGTCAGTAAAATGAGAGCTCAGATTGTTGGGGGCAATATGGTGACTCTATAAACTGCTTAGAGAGGGCTATAAAGCACCGTGAAGTGATATACAGTATAAGTCTAAATGCTAACGCTATTGCTATTGCTATGTTATGATATTGCAACTTCCATGTTCCCATGGCTTTTGAATGAACTCTTATATATTTCATTAGTTTATGTAGTTATCATATAGTTTCATTAAACTTATTATCTATCCTGATGATGAGAAATTTGTTGGGCAAGATGGAAAAGAGGGTACATTGCATTCAAAAATGAGTTCTCTCTGGTTCATCTGGCCCTTGATTTCTTTATATCCGAAGTATTTTTTCCAAACAAATGACCCCACAGAATTGTTATTGAGGGGGGAAAAAACAGAGAAAGGAAGGAAGCAAAGGGAAACTACTTCTCTATGCTCCTTAGGGAAACAGCATGGGTATATCAGTGAATGCATCATCTAAGTTTTGACTCAGAAGAGTTTTAAAATAAAACAAGGAAAGTGGCTACAAAAATACATTTTATGTGTTGTGCCACTCATCATACATACAGTATAATGCAGGTGAAGAGCCTATTATGCTTAAAAACCACATAGTATAATTGTGTAGCCCCTCTCTGAGGGAGATGGGAAGTTTAGAAATATGAAATATAAATAAACAGTTTGTTGTGAATTATCATGGGAAATTGGGAAACAGTCCTATCCATCATAGCACGTGTATGTGTGTGAGTGTGTTTGTTAGACCTTTTCATTTCTTGATTTCATCTGAAATCCTAACATGGCAAGTTAATTGCCTGGAAACTAGAGCTGAAAACAAGTGTGGCATAACAGGCAGAGTGATTATCTTGGTTTATAGATATCAGAACTGTGCCTTTAAGCCATCCTGAAACAGCAGTAGCTCAACTATATTTAAAAGGCAAATGTATAAAGAAGTCCCAAAGGTGCTTTTTCAAAAGGCAACTGGACTTCGTTTTTCCTTGAAGATGTTTCACTTCTCATCCAAGAGAAGCTTCTTCAGTTCTGACTGAATGGTGGAGGATGAGAAGCGAAACATCTTCAAGAAAAAACAAAGTGCAGTTGTCTTTTGAAAAAGCACTTTTGGGACAACTATGAACTAAATGATTGATAATCTCCATAAACATATAAAGTGAAGTTTTCTCTGCTGTCCCAGGATCAGCGGTGGTATTCAGCAGGTTCTGACCAGTTCTGGAGAACTGGTAGTAGAAATTTTGAGTAGTTCGGAGAACCGGTAAATACCATCTCTGACTGGCCCCACCCCATCTATTCTCTGCCTCCCGAGTCCCAGCTGATTGGGAAAAAATGAGGATTTTTGCAGTAACCTTCCTCTGGAGTGGGGAGGGAATGGAGATTTTATAGTATCCTTCCCCTGTTGTGGGGAGGGAATGGAGATTTTACAGTATCCTTCCCCTGGAGTGGGATGGGAATACAGATTTTACAGTATCCTTCCCCTGCCACACCCACCAAGCCACACCTACCAAGCCACGCCCACAGAACCGGTAATAATTTTTTTTGAATCCCACCACTGCCCAGTATTCTTGGGTGTGGGGAAAATGGAAAGCATCTGTGAAAAATGTTTAATTAAGGTTAGGTCTTTAAATATGACTTGTAGAGGAAGAGACAAACAGTAAGGTTGTTATTGCTGTATTCTTTTCATTTCCTCAATCCAAATATACTCACATGCTCCTTCTGAGGAATTTGTTCCCTAATCTCATCCTGCCTATCTGACAGATAGGGCTATGATCTGGCCTATAATCTCAAGGAAAATAATCTCAAATCTGGAAAATAATCTCAATGCAGAATGCCCCTTGGACATCAGTTTCAGCTCCTAATAAAGAAGCCCCAATATCTCTGCTGAATGTTCAAGTATTAAAATGGTATTATGACAATATTATCAAGATGACATTAACTTTAGTTGGAAGGAATATAGCAGATAAACATGACTTTATCAACTCTCTGACCATTAATGCTCTATGTGCTGTTGCAGTTATGTTTGTGAACAAGTAACACATTTCTATCAAATTCTGTACTGTTCTGCAGTTTAGAAGCAAAGCGAAGCTAGGGAAAAATAACATGATTTCTTGAGACATGTTTTGTCGGCATACATATTTAATATACGTATCATGTAAACACCAACCTTTCTGCATTCAATTCACTCAAATCTAGCCCTTATTGTGTGCAAAGTTACTACTACACACTTGTTCTAATGCATGACAGTTGTTCAGCATTTTAGATTTGATCTCCAGCAAGTTCTTTGGAGATTGCAAGGAATATAAGCAGATGTCTGCAATCCCTGAAAACAATTGCAACTTTTCTTCAGATAACATGCTCCCAAGGAATTTCATGGCAGTATTAAGGTCCCCCCCACCCCCAGACAAGTGCTTTGTTTGCACTCCCACATCTGCAGGGCTTCTGATAACCCAGACAAGAAGCACAACAATGATTTTTTCATTATTGTAAGGTTACTTTAAAAGAATCTTGCAAGAGTGAAACTAATTTGTTCCCCCCTTTCCTTTTACTCTCCAGAAAACTAGGGACATTCCCTTCTAAAGTACTTCCTATGTCCCGTTCCCATGGGCTGACAAAGTTTTTGCATGATTGCGGTCTAGTTTCCAGCTTTTCCTTCTGTCTGCAAGGTCATTTCCACATACAATTCAGGGGTGGTACTCACTTACCTTTGCTACCAGTTCACAAATGTGAGCGTGTACGATCGCACGATCGCTTCGCTTGCGTGCGACACCTCCGCACATGCGCAGAGCGTCAAAAATGGGACGTGATGACGTCCAGGCGGGTGGGCAGAACCTCCTGCAGCCGCTGGTACCGGTTTGCCCGAACTGGATAGAAACAGCTGAATACCACCACTGATACTATTACATTACCTTTTAGAGACTGAATCTGCACAGCTCTAGATGGAGTTTACTTCTGTTTACATGTTTTTGTGTACTGCTTCCATACATGTTTTTGCATACTGCTGAGCAGTACATTACAGATTCCAGCAAAAATAGGGCATTAAAGTGCAGAATTCTGATTTTTCTTCCAGCCCAGGAAATAAGATAATTTTGGCCAAAAATAGTAACATATTTTTAAGGAGAAAAACAAAAATGCACTAAGCATTATTATATGTAGTGGCATAGATAGTGACACTGACACTTAAACCATGTGATCTATAATAATTAAGACCCATGATATGCCGCAATCTGTTTCTGCTGATTAGAGGAATATTTATGCTTTTAAACGCATATATGGTGCACAGTTCAAGCTTTTCATGTGATGCTGCTTCTGAACTTCATTATGAAAATACCATATCACATATTGGAATATGTTCCATCAATCTATCCATCAATCTATTTGTGGAACTGAAAGGGTAAGGGTTTCTGCATACTATATTAGTTTTTAAGCCGCAGAGTCTGCAGTTGACTTGCTCATAATCTGGAAACGCAAAAAAAAATTAAAAAAATCCACTCCTACTTTTTTCATGCTGGTAATTACTATTGATTTTAAAGCCGAGGGGATTACTAAGAAAAGTGGTAACAGATGAGTTCAATCTACTTATTATTCTGTCATTTGGACTGAATAGTATGTAATACCTGGCTGAAGAGGCCTGAACTCGAAAGCTAAGCAAGGTCAGGCCTAGTTAACATTTAGAAGGGATTCATTCAGGGAATGCGATGACTGTAGGCTATACTAGGAAACTGACAGACATTGATCACTCCGACATTGTTGCTCAGAAAACTACCATGTATTTTTGTGTAGTCACTAGCATTCAGTCTTGACTCCAAGAGACTTAACTTCAATAGGATATAACTCCTATGCTACTATTTACAGTAATTTGATGTGCTCTTCTCACACGGTTACATGTTATTGAATCATTAAAATCACCTGTGTCTAGTGATGGTTGCCGATGGTTATTGTAATGCTTATGCTTTTATTGTTATCATTGTGTTGAGTAATTTTATGGTATGGTTTAAATTGTTCCGTGTTTTTATGTTTTAACTTTTTTTGTAAACCATTGTAAGAGTAACATTTGGCAGTCTATAAATATAATAAATAAATAACTAATCTTCTCATCGTTCCTACCACCCATCTCCTTCCACTTATGACTGTATGACTGTAATTTTGTTGCTTATATCCTTACGATTTATATTGATATTGTTTACTGATTGCTTATTTGTACCCTATGTACAACTTTGTATAATTAAGTGTTATTCCTTGATTCTTGATGAACATATCTTTTCTTTTATGTACACTGAGAGCATATGTACCAAGACAAATTCCTTGTGTGTCCAATCACACTTGGCCAATAAAAAAATTCTATTCTGTCTGCTCTGCTCTGCTCTGCTCTGCTCTGCTCTGCTCTGCTCTGCTCTGCTCTGCTCTGCTCTG
>WNWU01000053.1:3884565-3903497 GCA_012654045.1 Ptyas mucosa | reverse complement strand
TTCTTTCTTTCTTTCTTTCTTTCTTTCTTTCTTTCTTTCTTTCTTTCTTTCTTTCTTTCTTTCTTTCTCCTCTTTACTAATAGGCTTTGGGTGGATAGTATACATTTGATCAATTAAGCAGCTATATACATTTGATCAGTCAATCTTTATTCTGGTTATACAAGAGTGAATCATGTGACTGCAGGGAGGAAAGTTCTCCAGCTCCCCTCATAGGTAAATCTGCTTGTTTTAGGGGGGAAGGGGAGTGTCTGTTTGAGTGAGTGAATCATGTGACTGCAGGGAGGAAGGTGCTCCAGTTCACTTCATGAATGAATCTGCTTGTTTCTAGGAGGAGGGGAGAATGGCTGTTTGATTGAGTGTAAGTGGGAAATCCTGTTAGCTGTGTGCGTGGGAAAAACCGGTTAGATGGTGTCCGCTAGTCTTGGAAGGCCACTTATATAGGAGAAGGAAAACTCCAATCTCAAACCTCCACTGCCTTGTGGCTATACCCATCTATGGGAAAGCCTTCAGGAGTCAACCTTGAGGCAAAACCTGAAGCAGGAGTCCTGGAGTGAGGAGGAGTGCTAGAGGAGTAATATGTCTCTAAAAAAAACCTTGGTCCAACTGGCCCGGTTGGTAGCACCTTGTAAGGGCCCCTATCCAGGGTTACAGGAGAAGGTGGTCAACTGTTTTGAAGGCGGAAGAGGGCTTTATGCCCCAATGGCAGATAAAACAGCAGAACCATCTTCTAGGAGAAGGGAAACTCTGATTACAAAGCCACTGCTTTGTGGCTAAATCTACTACTGGAAAAGGCTTCAGGAGTCAACCTTGAGGCAAAATCCAGAGCCGGAGTCCCGAAAGCAATTCGTGGTTGTGTACAATCATGTTCTGGTAACTCCTGCAACGCAGCTGGAACTAATCGTATCGGCTTTGCCATTCCATTGGACTATTTCAGCAACATGGATAGGGGGGATCTGCTGCTTGGGTAACAGTCTATCCTCCATATTAATCTACCCATGGCTCATGCTCTGGAGATGACACTCCAGCTTTGCATACAGCATTGAAACAACATGGGAAGTGGCAATTACCGGTTATAAGTCTTTGTTTGATTGGCATAGAGCATTACGCCAGGGGCCACTTTCATCAGTGGGAGAGATTGTACCTCCCGCCTTAAGCTGGGCAGCCCCCAGCAGTAAGGTGCTGCTCCGCCACGATCTGTTAACCTCACAGGGTGCATGGGGTTTAGGGTCAAAGCCAACAAGCAGATCGATAACTTTGCACCATGCAACAAATATAAGAAAACTTTAGCCCTAAAATTGGGCATCTGGAATGTTTGGACAATGACCCCCGGCCTTTCTGACGATTTACAAGAGATAGATGACGTAAGTAAGACAGCTGCCATTGACATGGAGTTGAGCAGACTGTAGATGGACATCATTGCCCCTCAAGAGACAAGACTGTTAGACTCGGGATCTATTAAGGAGAAAAACTTCTCATTCTTCTGGCAGGGAAAACCATCAAACGAGTCTGGGGAATATGGGGTTGGCTTCAAGGTCAGAAACATCCTACTAGGATCCATTACTTCACCTGCTGCAGGAAGAAAGAATTCTGTCCTTGCAGTTCCACTCATCAGCAGGGCTGGTTACTCTTATTAGTGCATATGCTCTGACATTATCATCTTCAGTAGAATCCAAAGACAAGTCTATGACGATCTGACTGCTACTATCAAGAAAATCCCTGAGAAAGAACCACTGTTTATCCTTGGTGATTTTAATGCCAGAGTTGGAGCTGATTATAGTTCTTGGCCCACTTGTTTAGGTCAGTTCGGCATCGGAAAGATAAATGAAAATGGCCAACGACTGCTGGACTTTTGCTGCTACTATGGTCTTTGCATTAGCAATACATACTTTAAAACAAAGCCTCAACACAGAGTCTCTTGGAGACATCCAAGATCGAAGCATTGGCACCAGCTTGACTTGATTCTTACCAGGTGCTCCAACCTCCCCAATGTTACAATCACATGCAGCTATCAGGGTACTGATTGAGATACAGCTCACTCCTTGGTGTTCAGCAGAATAAAATTGCAAACAAAGACATTGCATCACTCGAAGAAGGAAGGAAGACCACAAATTGACATCAACAAGACCCGCAATCAGGGCAAAATGGAGGAATTTGCACAAGCACTCAAGGAAACTCTCCCAGGCCCAGCTGAAGTAAATGCATCTGAACGATGGGAATATTTCAAGAATGCTGTTTATAACACTGCCTTGTCAGTATTTGGTAAGGAGATCAGAAAGGCAGCAGATTGGTTTGAAGCCCATTTGGAGGAGTTGACACCAGCCATCGAGAAAAAAAGAAGAGCTCTAATTGCATATAAAGCCTGTTCCAGTGAGCTCAACCTACAGGTTCTGCGAGCTGCTCATAGCAAAGTCCAACAGACTGCCAGGAGATGTGCTAACAATTATTGGCTGCAGCTTTGCTCTCGGATCCAGATAGCAGCTGACACAGGCAACATCAAGGGGATGTATGATGGCATCAAGCAGGCCTTAGGTCCAACACAGAAGAAAACTGCCCCTCTGAAGTCTGCTATAGGTGAGGTTATCCAGGACCGAGCATAGCAGATGGCACGCTGGGTGCAGGACTACTCTGAGTAGTTTACCACATTTTCCAGAGAATATGTGGTAACTGAAGAAGCATTAAATAACATTGAGTGCCTGCCTGTCTTGGAGGAGCTTGACAGTGAACCAACTTTAGAAGAACTAAATGCGGCCCTGGACTCCCTTGCCTCTGACAAAGCATCCAGGAAAGATTACATTCCTGCCAAAGTTCTGAAGTGCTGCAAAGAGAACATCTCCACTGAACTGCATGAAATTTGTCTTTGTTGGAGGGAAGGAGGAGTACCACAGGACATGAAGGATGCAAATATCATTACACTGTACAAAGAACAAAGGTGACAGGGGTGACTGTAACAACTACCATGACATCTCTCTTCTTAATGTTGTAGGGAAGCTGCTTGCCCGTATCATACTGAAGAGACTCCAGGTGCTTGCAGAGAGAGTCTATCCAGAGTCACAGTGTGGATTTCGAGCCAACAAGTCCACTACTGACATGGTATTTTCCCTTAGACAGTTGCAGGAGCAATGCAGGGAACAAAGACAGCCACTTTTTATAGCCTTCATAGATTTTACGAAGGCTTTTGACTTGGTTAGCAGGGATGGCCTTTATAAAATTCTTCCCAAGATTGGATGTCCACCTCAGCTCCTCAACATCATCAGGTCCTTTCATGAGGAAATGAAGGGCACTGTAGTTTTTGATGGCTTAACTTCAGATTCCTTTGATATTCGAAGTGGAGTGAAGCAGGGTGTCTCCTCGCGCCAACTTTATTTGGGATCTTTTTTGCTGTCATACTGAAACATGCTTTTGGAACTGCAACTGCAACAGAGGGTATTTACCTCCAGACCAGATCAGATGGAAAACTCTTTAATCTCTCTAGACTGAGAGCAAAGTCTAAAGTCCAACTGAAATGCTTACGGGATTTCCTCTGCTGCTGCTGCTGCTGTCACTGCTCACTCTGCTGAAGACCTTCAACAACTTATGGACAGTTTTAGCAAGGCCTGCCAAGATTTTGGACTAACAATCAGCCTGAAAAAAACATAAGTCATGGATCAGGACATGGATTCACCTCCCTGTATTACAATTTCTGCACAAGAACTGGAAGTCATCCATGACTTTGTATACCTCGGCTCATCTATCTCTGACACTCTCTTTAGATACTGAGCTGAATAAACATATTGGTAAAGCGGCCACCACATTTTCCAGATTTACAAAGAGAGTATGGCTTAATAAGAAGCTGACGGAACATACAAAGATCCAGGTTTATAGAGCCTGCGTCCTGAGCACACTCTTGTACTGTAGTGAGTCTTGGACCTTCTACTCACGGCAGGAGAGAAAGTTGAATATCTTTCATATGTGCTGTCTCCGACAAATTCTTGGCATCACCTGGCAGGACAAAGTTCCAAATAGCGCAGTCTTGGAACGTGCTGGAATTTCTAGCATGTATATACTAATGAAACAGCGACATCTACACTGGCTGGGGCATGTCGTGAGAATGGCTGATGGTCAGATTCTGAAAGATCTCCTGTATGGAGAATTAGTGCAGGGAAAGCGCCTCAGAGGGAGACCACAGCTGAGATATAAGGATATCTGCAAGAGGGACCTAAAGGCCCTGGGAATGGATATTAACAACTGGGAAACCTTGACCTCCAATTGTTCAGCTTGGAGGCTAAAGACGCAGCATGGCCTTCTCCAATTCGAAGAGACACTTATTCGGCAGGCTGAGGCAAAGGGGCAGTCCTGGAACCAGTGAAATCTGGGGGCTGGGCAGGGGACAGAATGTATCTGCCCTCAGTGTAGAAGGGATTGCCACTCTCAAATTGGCCTTTTTAGTCACACTAGATGCTGTTTTAGGACCTCTTTCCAGAGCACGATACTATAGTCTGAAGTTTACAATGCCAATGTAAACAAGAGTGTAACATGGAATATAGGAGGAATAAATGGTTGTAAAAATGAATTAGTGGGGGGAAAAAACTCCAGAGATGTTGTGTGTCTAGAGAGAAATGGCACAATAAAATAGAGGTGGTTTGATTATGTGCAATGGAGTTGATGAATACATATCAGAAAGTGGAGGTTAGGTTTTATTGTGAAGAAAGGGTCTTTAAGGACAAAATGGATGTCTTTTTTAGTTGGACACATGTTGCACTTTAAAGGGAGAAAAAAAGCTATATGAAATTATATAATTTCATAAACTATGAAAGGATCAATAGCAAGCTGAAAAATTCCAAAAGGAAGTTATTACAAAAGGAACAATGCCATAAATACTTAAACCAGAATATAAAAACTAGTGTACCAAACTTCAAGAATCCTTTAGAAATTGACATATCAATGCCTATACTACTTGGAGTCAACTGAAGCAATAAGACACATCCTCCTTCAGTGGCCATGATTCAAGTTGGCATACAATCTTAATTATGCTTCTTTAACAGTAACTCAAAGCAATTCAAAATCCAAAGTACATTTGGACAGGCCATCTCTTATCTGCCCCAAATGTTTCCCTCTCAGCAAATGACCATTATATAAAGTTTGATTTGAAATGATTTCATCTTATCTGAATTAGATGTGGGTTTTTTCTCTCTCCCCATTTGATGAACTTTTTTTTTTCGTGATCACTGTAACACATCCCAATTTTTCTAATTACTACTCATCAAAATGATGTACTTGTGTAAGAAGTGATCTCCTTTGGGAGGAGGTCTATTTTGCTCCAGTTCTTTACTTAATGTGAATAACTCTGCCTTTGCATTTGTATTCTGCCCCTTTCTACTGTTTTCATAAAGGCCATCCTTCCCATAAAAAAAGGATTATAAATAATGCAGAAAATAATGATCCAAGCTAGCATTTGTTTAAAAAAACAACAAAAGCATAAAAGTAAAGGTCATTTTCAGTTTTTATCTTGAAGGACAAAGGCAATAAGTAAAAATTTAAGGCACTTTTGTTTAGGAGAATAAACTTTCCTAGTCCTACGGGACTTCACAGCCTCCTTTCTTAAAGTTAAGTTGAAATGCACCACACAGTATAAAATATCACCTCATAGACAGTTAAGAAATGCAGATACTTATCCCAGCAGTGTTTGTGATTAAAAAATGTTTTTTTTAAAAAAAAATGGATAAAGATTGTGAAACTAATTCTTTGGGACTGTAGGTAGCCTTGTCTTCCCTTATCATGTTCCTCTCACTTACTATTTAATTTTCCTAAAAGTGGAAGAAAGAAAATGATTTGAAATAAGGATCACCTAAGGATTTAAATCATGTGGGAAATCTCCATCCATAGATAAGATTTTGTAGAAGGTGGGAGAACCAGTCTTAATAATAGGACCTAGGGCACAAGGGAGTTTTGCAACTGTAAAAAGGTAAGTCATCAGAATCAGGATACTATTGAATTGATAAAATTAATTTCAATTGACTTCAAGAATACTATTTCAATCTGCATTTGGGTTTAACCCTAATACACACACCCACACCCACACACCAAAATCTTGTAAATTAAAGTATTTGCTTGCTGTATTGATTCCACCATTAGCAGGGAATGAACATTCAAGAGTGTGATTCTGCATTTGAAATACAGAATTATATTTGTGATCCTGCATTTGTTCAACTCTTTCTAGCACCTCAGCCACCTACAGTTGATCAGATGTTATACATTATACATTATAGATTAATAGGAAATGACTGGAATTAGTAAATTGCTTACTTCTGGACATCAAATGCAAAAGTAAGAGTGGCTAACTAAGACAAAGTCTTTTTAAAAAGATAATAGCAATAGCACTAAGACTTATATACCACTTCATAGCACTTTACACACTAAGTGGTTTACAGAGTCAGCATATTGCCCAAACAATCTGGGCCCTCATTTTACCAACCTTAAAAGGCTGGAAAGCTGAGTCAACTTTGAGCCAGTCAGAATCAAACTCCTGGCAGTGGACAAAATCAGTCTGCAATACTGCATTCTAACCACTGTTAAGTGGAATGTTCACCTACAAGTTAAATATTTATTCTGAAAGCAGGATTCAGAGAAATAAATGTTATCATTTATCTTATTCACTTGGGCATCCAATAGCAAGAACTGGGCTATTTGAATGGAGAAGAGTTCAGATGAACTGAGTGTATTCTTAAAACAGCAAAGATAATATTCAGCTAGGACTATCAACTCTTTAATTAACTCAGTGGAACATTTTATATAAAGGAAGAATTAAGATATAATAGAGGCCTGGCAATACAAAACATTTTGGTGAAAGAATGAAAAGTTACTCCAAATAAACAGATAGAAGGGTATATTAAAGAGTACCTTAAAAAGAGGGAGATCTGGAATGGCAATTCAAACTAAAATGCAAGTCACAAAGTGTAGGTAGACTTGATTGAAAAGTGGGTGGTGGTAGTAGGGATAATAGAATTGCTCTTATTGTCTCATTTGAATGGACAGCAAAATGCAAAACTTTTATGTTCTTAAACTTTGTTGTTGCTATTCAATCTCTAAGTCATGTCCAACTCTTCATGATCTCATGAATCATAATATGCCAGCTCCCCTGTCCTCCCCTGTTTCCCTGAGTCTGCCCAAACTCATCCCCACTGTTTTGATGTCACTATCTAGCCATCTCATTCTCTTGCCACCCCCTTCTCCTTTTGCCTCAATCTTTCCCAACACCAGGTAAGTTACTCATTTGGTAAGTAAAGTATATGAGCTTCAGCTTCAGTATCTGTCCTTCCAAAGGCCAGATGGGATGGATTTCCTTTAGGTTTGACTGATGTGATCTCCTTGCAGTCCAAGGACTTTCAAACTTTATCAGTCAGGACTAAAATATGCATATGGTAAAAGCAAAATAAGGTGAATTGATGATATTCTGTTGAGCTATTATTTAGTCCAATTTCTTGAGTAGAAAATGATCAAATAGAGCTGGAATGAGAAAGCCAACTAAGGGTAGAAACATAGTGAATAATGGAAGGAAAAGTACTTTCTGGGGAGCGTAGAGTAAGCAGAACACTTAGTGGAAAATTGTAAAATCTCCTTAATATCTTAATTTAAGCAAGTAATTTTCTTTTAAGATGAAAAAAGAAAAAAGAATATTTAAAGTTTTCAGAAACTTTGTATAATGGATAAGTGTAAAGTTTTTGAAATTCTGAATATAGATCCTTAATTCTAAAAAAATGATAATATGTTTGATACTTTTACTGATGGTGTTAATGTCATTTGCTTTGTAGGTTTCTGAATGGCCAATTAAGTCACTTGACTTGATTGATAATTTAGGGAATAGATAGAAAATGTGGTGTGGCATATTCCAAAATTTCCATGTTGTTTGCAGGACTGGAATTGTGTGCAATGACATTCATCACACCAACTTTTCTACACTACATAGCCAATTATTTTCTTCATATGTCTTAGACAAAGCTCAGAATTTTCTTTTTTTTTTTTTTGTGGCATATTTCGTTTTCTATTTCTCTGACAGTGCTGTTTTTAATTATATTGATTTCTTCTAAATTCCGTCTCTACCCATTTCCCTTTCTCTGGTTTATCCATTGATACCATCTATTCCATATTGTATAATATTTTGAGTCCTCCTTATCCTGTAACTCTAAAGTTAGTTTGTCCATTTCTGTGCATGTGTATATTTTTTGTATTAACTCCTGATCAGTTGGCATTCGATCTATTTTCCAAAGTTGTGCTAATGCTAATCTTATGTGGAGTATTAAGTATTTTATACCATTTCTAATATTATTTTTAATCATGCCTAATAAAAAAATTTTGGGTTCTAATTCAATTTCATAACCTGTTATTTCAATTATCCATGTTTTTATCTTGTTCCAATATTTCTTAATTTCTGGGCAGAGCCACCAAGCGTGATAATAAGTTCCTTGTGCTTCTTTACATTTCCAACATGTCAGGTTTATGTTTGGGTACATTTTCGCTAATCTTGCGGGGGCCAGATGCCATCGATACCACATCTTATAATGATTTTCTTTGTAGGCCACCGATTTTGTCATGCTGTAGTTATTTTCCCACGCTCTTTCCCATTCTTCCAGCTGTATACTGTGGCCAATATTCCTCGCCCACGCTATCATCTGCCCTTTAACCAATTCTTCTGCCAAATCATATTTGAGTCGATATTTATATATTTTCAAAATTAATTTCCCTTCTTTAGATTCTAATAATTTGTCTAATCGATTTTGTTTTAAGTCTATTCCTCCCTCCTCGTGATCCTTCCTATATCTTGTTTTTATTTGTGAGTAGGGCCACCAGTCTATTGCTATTCCTTGTTCTTTTAGTTCTTCCCTAGTTTTTAATTTCCCCTGCATATCCAATACTTCTCTATATCTTAATAGTTTTTGTTTTGATAGTATATTGGGGTGAGTAATTGCTTCTATTGTTGATAATCAACCAGGAATTTTTATGTAATGTTTATGTCGAATTTGTTGCCATTTGTTTATGTCGTATTAATTAAGGATTTTCTAATAGTATGGTTGTTGAAATGTTTATATATTTTATTTCCAGAATTCCAAATAAAAGCATGCCATCCCTTCATTAGATCATGTCCTTCCAGATTTAACAATCTTTGGTTCTCCAGGGTTATCCATTCCTTAATCCATAACAAGCTTGCTGCCTTATAATATTTTTGCCATGCCGGGAAACCAAATCCGCCTCTAATTCTGTCATCTTGTAATATGTTCAATTTTATTCTTGATTTTTTCCCTTCCCACACAAACTTTGTTGTTATTTTATCCAAATTATCAAAGAATTTTTTGTCTAATTTTATTGGTATCGTTTGGAATAAATAAAGGAGTCTTGGAAGTATATTTGATTTTATCACTGCTATCCTCCCCAATAAGGATAGTCTTAGTTTCCCCCATTTATCCAAATCCTCTTTTATTTTCTGGACTAAAGGTTCATAATTATCCTGTTTTATTGTTACTGTTCTAGCTGTCAAATTTATCCCTAAGTATTTGACTTTTTTGACTACCTGTAATCCTGAATCTTTTACTAATTTCTCTACTTGTTTTGTTGTCATATTTTTTATTATCATATTCGTTTTTTCTTTATTAATTTTTAGGCCTGCTACTTTTCCAAAAGTTTCAATTTCTTTTATTAATCTGGGGGTTGTTTCTATTGGATCTTCTATGAAGAAAACAAGATCGTCCGCAAAGGCTTGGACCTTGTAATCTTCTCTCTTAATCTTTAATCCTTGTATTTCTTTATTTGCCCTAATTCTAATTAACAAATTTTCCAACATTAAGATAAAAAGTAGGGGCGATAGTGGGCATCCCTGCCTTACTCCTTTATTTATTCCAAAAAATTTCGTTGGGTCCCCGTTTACCAAAATACATGCTTTTTGGTCCTGGTATATTGATGTTATCATTTTTGTAAATTTCTCACCAAAATTCATATTTTTGATTTGTTGTTTCATAAATTGCCAGTTTACTTGGTCAAACGCTTTTTGTGCATCCAGAAAGATCAGGGCCACCTGTCTCTCTGGATGCATCTCGTAATATTCTAAAACATCCATTACCATCCTTAAATTATTTTTTATTTGTCTTGTGGGTAAAAAACCATTTTGGTCCTGATGTATTTTGTTGTGTAGTATTTTTTTCAGCCTATTAGCAATTATACTCATAAAAATTTTGTAATTGGTGTTCAACAAAGAAATTGGTCTATAATTTTTTATTAATGTTTTTTTTAAAAAAAAGCTCAGATTTTTCAAATCTGATCATTTATAAGGGTTACTGAAATGTTTTTCATACAGTACCTGTAAATGTATAGGAGGAAACAGTTCTGCCCCTAGTCTATCAATGGGTGATTGAAAAATCTAAAGCCCCAGAGTCACATGTAGATCTCAAAAAAAATTATGTAGTTTCCAGAGCACTTTTCAGTTGTACTCTTGAATGTTGATGTCATTATTGCCAAACAAATCAGCATTTATAGGCAGGAACCAGTGATCTACATCTTAAAATAAACATAGTCCTTTTAAAACAAACTGAACAAACACCTAAAGAAGAATTCTATCTATGTGCATGAGACCCATTACTATATTTAGTAAAATTATTCTCAATCTTGAGGTAAAAGGAGAAAAATATTAAATGTAACCCCCAGCTTTCATAATGTGGTCTACTCTTGACTTCATTTATTTGTAGTAGACCTAATTTATGCAGCAAAAAATTTTATTTTGAACCTAGTTCCAAATCAAACCAACTCACAAAGGCCATCTAAATAATATATCATTTTTTTCTTTCAGGTTAATTTTTCTCTGACCTGTCTATTAAACAAATACCTTTCCTTGGCTCTTGTTATGGCATGTATAAATGGTATTCAGACTTCCTGTGTTACAATTCTCTTCTTCCTTCTCTTCTTTTGTTACAATTCTACAGGTTAGTTAGATTTCAAATGTAATTGTAATCCTTTCCTTGTGATGCATTTTCTGCTATTGAAAATACATCAGTTTAGTGATTGGTATTACTTAATGAAAGTATTGCTAAATATGTGTGCAGGAGAAATAAATGTAAGACACATAGAACCCTCCTTATTTGTGAAAGGAATGTGTTCCTTTTGCTCATGGAGAAAAATAATCACACTATTGTTGTTGGTTCATTAAAATACATATAAAGATTATGAAATGAAATGGCAAAGTTTATGGCTCCATTTCAACTTACCCATAGAGTATATTGATTCTTCTTTTTTTTCTGAAGCATTTGGAATATATACATGAAAAAGATGGAGCCACTTGTTAGAGCTGGGAATTAACTTAAAATTAACAGATAACTTATTCACAATACAACTGGAAATCAATTCCAAAAAGTATAGATAGGAAAATTCTAACTGTATGCATTACCATTTTAAAAGTAATGTTACTTAATAGCTGATAGAGGGTAATGATTCTATTAAATGCCTTTGTTTTCCAAACCAAAAACCCAAAATGGATTACCATCTGTTTGTATGTTAAAACTATTTTTTTTTCATGACCCTGTAATCCCTTGCATCGAACTGGACTTGGAGCGATTGGATGGAACTGAGCATTTATTGGCCGGATGCCTTTACTATACAGAGATCACAGCAGAAATACCATAAAATTATTATAAAGTGTCAATTTCTTATAAGAAGAAAAACCAAATTTAAATTTTCTACTCAATAAGGTCCAAACCTGTCTAGTCATTTTCAGTATGGGAGAAGTAAGAAAATTCTTATTATAATTAGTACAAAGCACTTACTAAGATTTCAAGAGGACTTCATAAGAGCTATCAAGCTGAGCCCTCGATGATACATATTCAATATTGTTTTTGTTCCAATGTATAATTGAGGATTTTGTACAGTCTCATGTGTTATGATAACTTTACAAGTCATTTTGTCTTGGTCTTTCAAGTCAACACTGGACTGGGAGTGATTTATCTATTTATTTAGTGATCTAGGCTTGGGAGGCAGGTAGTATCTACACCAGAGAATATAATGATAAAGTGTCAGTGAATAAAAACCAAGCTGATAGACCCTAACAATCTAAATTTATCTTCCAAGAACAACTGGCAATCCTGAAATGAAAAATGTTCTTGCATTTTTACAGAAAGGTTAATCTAAGTCCTTCAGGGGTTCATAATTGGCCTGGGAGATGCATTTGTATCCATATTTTATAGTTACATCCAGCCATAATTAGGTATTTTAGGCATAATTTTTATACACACTTATGAGAGGTAGTGGTTCATTGGACTCAATAGGATATACTTGTTCTACATATGCATAACATAATGGAGGCATCCTGAGATATTGGTGTAAACCTACAGCTTGTCAATGTTAAGTTCATGAGCCAACATAACACTCTCATATTCTATATCCAATGTTCTTCTCATGATGGAGAAGTATCTCTGCAGCAATAAGGAAGAACATGTTTATTATAAATGCCTATTTAACAGATGACAATATTTTTTCCCTTCAAAATGTATTTCAATTTAAGGCTGAATGTTGTTATCCTGCCTTATAGTTAGTGATCAAGTACTCTTTGTAGAAGGAGAGGTTGTTGTTTTATCCAAAATATGAAAACAAAAACAAAATGTTTGATGCTTATTTTTGTCAGGGGTCATTTTAAACTTATTTGAACGATGTCAATAAGGACATTTTATGAATTCATTCTCAAATGGAATAAATATTTTTGAAGGATTTGTCCAGTAGGTTTTTCTGCATCACTGCCCTAACTTACTATAACAGCAAAGATTAGGTATATTTTGTATATATCCTGAGGTTAGTTTTGTCAAATAGTTTGTCAACTGAAATAAATAAGTCAATGTTCAAAGAAAGTAGACAGTGTTCTTCTCGGGATTTTAAATATCACATTATTTGCATTGTTGACTTTTATTATATTGGTTTTTCTTCAGGAAATTTCAAAAGGTATATAGAGTTCTTTTATAACTTCTCTTGTAGTCAGTGGGCCAGAAAGTATTCATTTGCTGATGAATTCTGTGCTTGAGTGGATATGGATGGGTATCTGAAAAAGAAGTACCTCACCAAATTGTCCTTAGGTTGAAAACTTTAAAATCTTAGCTGTTGATGAAGAAATACTCCTGTTTTAAATTTTGGACATCTTTCATCCACATGTGAGAAAATTACATCTGTGACCTGTAACTTAAATTATCCTATTGCTAGAAAAATTGACAGTACTGCTCTCAAAATATTGCAGACTAAACAGATTAACTTTTGACAATGGCATTTGAGTATAACTAATGACTATATTTGAGAAAAGAATAGTTAGCAGCTTAACATATTTTTCCAGTCTTATTTAATACTTTTAGTGTTTTACTTGGGGAAGGGGAGGGTTGCTTCACATAATTACGAAGAATTGTGAATAAATTACTGAACATTTAGTAGACTAGCAAAAAAGATGGCATGTGTGTGCTGTTTTTATGTTCATTCATTCAATATTAGGTAGATGTATCTTCCAGTTATCTTATCTTATCTTATCAGGGATTGGAATAACAAATTATCTTATGATAACTATTTGGTGTAACATTTAAGGATTGATATAAATGGCAGTTTGCCTTTGTAATCTGCAAGGTATTGCTAAATAAGGGTCAGATCCAAAAAGACAATTTGGTCTAGTGATTTAGGCACCAGGCTAGAAACTGGGGACCATGAATTCTAGTTTACCTTAGATAGGAAAACCAGATGGGTGATCACTCTTATCAGCCCACCGCTCCCTTCACAGTTATAGTTGTGGGGAAAATAGGAGGAAGAAGGAATATATGGTATGTGTTTGTCATCTTGAATTATTTATAAAATAATGGTGAGATACTGTAGATGATAGATGATAGACAGACAATGATAGATAGATAGAGAGATAGATAGATAGAGAGATAGAGATAGATAGAGAGATAGATAGATAGATAGATAGATGATAGATAGATAGAAGAAAATAGATGATATAGATATAGAAGGGTTTGTCTGTCTGTCTGTCTGTTTGTCTGTCTCTGCCTGCCTGCCTGCCTGCCTGCCTGCCTGCCTGCCTATCTCTCTCTCTCTCTCTCTCTCTCTCTCTCTCTCTGTATCTCTATCTATTTCTATCTCTATTTCTATCTCTATTTCTATTTCTATCTTATCTGACAAAACATGCTAAATATTCCTTTCTCCTCTTATTTTCTCCTAGAAAAGATAGAATATGCCCGTGAGAGAACAGGTTGCTTACAAAATTGCAAGAACCCTTTAAGATCTCTCTTTAGCCAGCACAGCAACTATTGGCTATAATAACTATTGGTGGGTTGTGTGTGAGTTCCTAAAGCAACCTAATGTGGATATAAAGAGATACTGATCTCCAACAGTAGGACTCACAAGGAGTAGTATTGGAGGAGCAGGAAGTGCAGTAGAAGTGGGAAAGAATGGAGTATGAGCAGTGATTACAAGCCTGTAAGTGCTTGTATGGTGTGTTGCCTGGGGACCACCTATTTTGTTCTATTGGTTGTCCTGGGTTTTGGAGCCCAATGATGTGCGTATATGTAAAGAAACCCATAGTAATCCTTTAAATGGAAACTTCACCCATTATAATTCCAGAAGTATCCAACATATCCTGAAGGATAATGGTTTATATTTGAGTTCATTTTAACTTAACTTCTTCCTCTTTTGCTCCTTGTAGCAAAGATAATTGGCTTTTTCCTCTACTTTAACCATAATATGAGAAGTGATTGTGCTTGCCCCATGTGGAATTCAGAATGCATATTATGCTAATTGTATTGGTGAATCAGGATCAAAATGTGTTAAGATCTGACAATGTTAAGATCCTATGTTATATTCAACTGTCAGCCTTTCCCTGAAAACAAAATTCAGACCAAACTTTAACAACTATACTAAGGGATCAAATTAATCACCTTGAAATATATCTAACATCATGGGCCCAATCCAACACAGTTCAGGGCAACATAGTACTTGAAACCTGGTCAGAGTGCTACTGTCTCAACACTGAAAAAGATATAGCAATATTTTAATTAATAAATTTCAGTAAAGGAAATTGATTTTATTGGAGAAAACATAATTAGTTCTAGATAAAGTTAAAACATAGTGCTTGGAAATTAAAAATGAATGTTATCCAGGATAAGTTTCTGACTCTAGGCATTTTAGATTCATATTCCAGGACCATATGTTCATGAGGCAACAAATGGTTAATTATGTATTTAATGTTATATTCATATTCAGTATTGCATTTTTATATCAAAGAGGGGAAGAGATAGTTTGAAATTTTCATTCTTTTTGGATTAAATTAGCTTGATTAATTCAGAGTATTTTTAACTTGGTTGATGGAGGGAGCCATTAGCTTTCTCCAAAAGCAAAATGCCTTCAGCCTGTCTGGCCAAAACAAGCACATAATTGTATACATAAGAGAAAGGTAATAATGCTTGTGAAATACCAAGGAACGTATTTCCCTAAAATTTCCAAAAACTCCTTTTTAGTTTCTCCTGACTTAAACCACTTTTAAAAATAGTTGTTGTTCTTCTTCTTGGCATCCACTTAATTGTAGTATCTATTTTTTTCTGCACTTGCCCAGTTGCATATCTGCACAATAAGGAGTTTTGTTTTTCAGCTGGCTTGTCAGAGAACCTGACATAGCTGAGAAGAAGTGACTATCCCAACGTCACCCAGGCAGCTTCCATGTCTTACAGAGGATTAGAAGTTGGGTCTCTTCCTCCTATTTTAGCATCTTCACCATTACACCACTCTGGCTACCAACGTTTAAAATTTAAGAACAAGAAATGAATATAGATATATTTGATTTTAGTTACATTTTCAAAAGAGTTTGATCTGGCGTGGAAATTATTGTCATGTTCAGAGTATACAATATGTTCCATCAATGGATGGATGCATCCAGATATTGTAATGCAAAGTCTACTGATTTGGATTTTCCATGGGAACAGCATATCTGTCTGGATTTTACAATGTAGGCTTGCAAACAACCAAAAACTAAGAATATGTAGATTAATGCCCACTTGTATAAAAGAGCAAATAAAATGCCTTTTATGAGGAGAAATGTATATAAATATGTCTGTGGTAGGAAATATATACATGCAATGCATGCACATTTTTCATGCTGTTGATTTGTTTGTTTTGTGAATAAAACAGAAAGGACTTCAGGCTGGAAAATGAGAGACTGAGCAAGAACAAACTTGGTAGAATATTGTATAAGCCTACTCTTTTCCTATAAGCAACTTCTGTTTCTCTGGAACCAAATGAACATTTAGACTATAGAAGAATAAAAGATCAGACGGTGTGATTTACAGATACTTTTGAGTCTAAAATTTCTCCAACAAACATTCTCTTGGAAGTGGGCTCAGGAGAGCTAAGCAGGAACAACCAGACATAATTAAACAAGACATGCTACAGAGTTAGTGTTTTGCTTTTTATGACCAAAGAACTGTAGCCAGGTTTTCTGCAATCAGGAGAAAGCATACCCTGAGGTCTTCCCATTCCTCTAACAATGTCATGGAACATGGCAGTTCACCATGCACATTTATCATGCCATAACAATCATACAGACAGATGGAAAAGTGGAAAAGGGTAGTTACCACCTCTCCATGAATCTGATACTAAGCAACCTAATGAGAGTTAAAAAGAACTGATAAAAAAGATGAAAAATCCAGAACCATTTCCAATCGCAAACTGTTTTATTTTTTATTTATTTTTTGGAACTTCTAATACATTTCCAGTGTTGGTTTTCGTACATAAATGTTTCTGTTGCAAAGCTTTCAAAAGTAGATATCCCTATGGTTCATGACATAATTACAAGAGCAGAGCAGTGCTTGGGTGTTTGAGACCATGCTGGGGTCCATCCCCTGCTCAGACAGGAAACCCAATATCATTGCAGACAAATGGTTGTCCAATCTTTTCTTTAAAAAATTCCATTGTTGGAGTTTTCAAAGCTCAAAGAATTGAGGCTTTAAAGATGAAAGCCTGGTAACAAATTACAGCAGCTCAACAAAGATGGAAAAGCCATTCTTTGATTAAAACCAAAAATTGCAAACATTTTACAGCATGTAAGCAAAGCCAGTGAAATGTTAGGTTAAATAACAAAAATACTTTCTAGATATTCAGCAAGTCCATGGGATGCCACATTTTAATTCAATTTTCACGATAAAATGTATTTCTGATTTCTCTAAAGTCCTGGCTGTATAGAAAGGATGTTATTACATTTGATTTTTACTTATTGAATAAAATGTAGTAATCTTCCTACTAAAACAATTTCCCAAAATTACAGCATACTAATTTTATAAAACCTGAGACCCCTACAAAAAATACAAACTAAATCTATGAAAATATAATTAAAATATGCAGAATATAGATTGTATCCAATTGCTGCCTTTCAAATGATGGAAGATTATTTGATCCAATAAAATGTTCTGTTAACAAAAGATGAAGGTGACTTTTAGTGATTCTACTTCTTATTTCATTCTTAAAAACAAACAACCCCCCCCAAAAAAAGAACAGAATAAATGTACTTTAATCTTTGTATTAGCAATAGCAATAGCACTTCAACTTATATACCACTTCACAGTGCTTTACAGTCCTTTATAAGCAGTTTACAGAGTCAGCATATTTTCCCCAACAATCTGGATTCTCAATTTAATGATCTTGGAAGGATGGAAAGCTGAGCCAACCTTGACCCGATCAGGATTGGACTCCTGGATTGAGCAGTGAGTTAGCCTACAGTAGTACATTCTAACCACTGGGCAACCACGGCTATTAGTGAAGATAGCAAAGGTACCATTGAATATAACTCAAAGTTGATAGGGTATTAAATGGGATGAGATGTTCAGTGTAAGGAGGTAAACTTTGGGGATTTCTCATCCTGCTCACAGACCACTTGTAGTTGTGACTTAGAGTGCAATGACGTGTGGATCCCCAGTCTGGGGAACTGTGGGGGGGAGGCTCAGAGACTGTTGGGATCTAAGAGCTTGGGTCAGTTCAAGTATCCTGATGGGGATGGGAGGTATGGTGAGAGAAGGAAGTAGAGTACTTTCAGAGAGTGTAGTCTCAGTATTTTGTGTTGATTTTGCATTCCAACCCCCTAACTCAACTGCAATGCCCATTCAACACATGTTAGGAGGTATTGGCTGCTAAATACCAAATCACCTATAATAAAGCCATCCACATTTAGGACTTGATCATGTATGAGAGGCTTGATATAGAATATATTACTGGGACCTAGCTGGGTCCAGAAGGGTGGTTGAATCCACTTTCAAAAATGTGTCCAATTGTATTTTTGGTGTAACCTCAGCCAAGAATCCAGGGCATGAGTGGGGAAGTGGCAACTGTCATTCAGTATTCCCTAATGATTTTCAAGCATTATTCCACAAGTTCCTGGTTTTAAGATTCTCTTTATTAAGTTGGGTTCTAGGAAATATTCAACTTGTTCAGATTGTTGCTACTGTACCAATCTTCTGGATGCATAGTAACTTCCCTGCCTGATTGTGAAATTTCCCAGGCTTTTGGTCCTGGACAACTTCTCTGAGAATGGAGTTTGAGGTTGTACAATTAATGGACACCATGACAGCCACAATGGCATCTGCTCTGGCACATCATTCCCTCTGAAATCAGGGTGGCCCCATCCTTGTTTGCCTTTTAGAATGCCATCTGGCTGGGTGATCCAGTGATGGTGGTATGGAGCCTGCAAAGTGTTTTCACCGCTGGGGAAACTAAGTGTGTTTTCTTCCCCAGATCATATTTTCACAGTTTTAGCAATACTGTAATTATTTTTCATTTATAATGACCTGTGCTAATATGATTTTGGTGATTTTTGTTGTTGTTGTTACTGGTGTTCACCACCCAGACTCACATAGCTGTTGATAGATAGATAGATAGATAGATAGATAGATAGATAGATAGATAGATAGATAGAT
>WNWU01000053.1:3869761-3884555 GCA_012654045.1 Ptyas mucosa | reverse complement strand
GATAGATAGATAGATAGATAGATAGATAGATAGATAGATAGATAGATTCAAATCCAAAGCAACTGAAGGCCAGAGAAGGAATAATGTATGGAAACTGAACAAGGAGAGATTCAACCTGGAAATAAAGAGAAATTTTCTGACAGTGAGAGAAATTGCATTCAACCAATGGAACAGCTTGCAGAAGTTGTGGGAGCTTCATCACTGGAAGCTTTCAAGAAGTGACAGGACTGCCATCTGTCAGAAATAGTGTAGGGTTTCCTGCTTGGGCAGGGAGTTGGACTAAATGACCTACAAGGTCCCTTCCAACTCTGTTTATCTGTTAATTTATTTTTTTTAAAAAAATAAGTGTATAGATACCAATTGGATGAATATAAAAATAAAAACACAATTCATTTGATTGTTTATAGCGAAATATTGAGAAAACAAATGAAACAGTTTAAAATATTGAACAGACTATTATTTTGTAAGGGAAGGTCAAAATGGATCTTGGGGACAAAATGAAAATGGAAGAAAAGGATCAAAATGAAAAGAACTGGAGTGAAAGAAGAATGACTAAAGAAAGAACCTATATGAAAAACATATTAGAAGACAAATTTCCTAATACAATGTGGATATAATAAAGCATAGTCTTATGTTTTAGAGCTTCGTTGGTCCAGTGGTTAGAATGCAGAACTGCAGGCTACTTCTGCTGACTGCCAGCTGACTGCAATTTGGAAGTTCAAATCCCACCAGGTTCAAGGTTGACTCAGCCTTTTATCCTTGTGAGGTTGGTAAAATGAGGACCCAAATTGTTGGGGGCAATATGCTGACTCTGTAAACCACTTAGAGGGATGTAAACAGTGGTGGGATTCAAGTAATTTAACAACCGGTTCTCTGCCCTAATGATTTCTTCCAAAAACCAGTTTGCCAAACTTCTCAGAAAGTTAACAACTGGTTCTCCCGAAGTGGTGCGAACTGGCTGAATCCCACCACTGGTTGTAAAGCACTGTAAAGTGGTATATAAGTCTAAGTGCTATTGCTATGTGGAATATCACTGAGAATAGAATATAAAGTAATTATGCCATAAACTGGACTGTGATGTCTGAAAAATTATGTTGGTGGAATGATAAGGAGAAATAGGTGTGGATGATGAAAAATGTATAAAAGAGAATGATTTTCAGCATATCTTATATTGTAGAGTGCAGTGGGGAGTATGGATTTAAAAATGTATCAGAGGCCAAAGCAGTTGTGTTTGACTGAGAAGATGCATATATAAATGGCAAAAAATTGAGAAAAAGTAGGTAAACTTCTGGGCCTTGATACAATAGTTAATAAATGTAAGTAAAGAAATAGGGAAATTATTTTTAAAATAGATAGAAAGATAATGGGTAATACAAGGTTGCTAAAAGAATACAGGTTTGTTGAAATTGATGAAAATGGATTCTTTTAATATTGTGAAACTAAGTATTGTGTGTATAAAGGTAAGGTGAATGCAACTTGATTGGGATACTTAAAATGTTTGTGTGACAAAGCAAAAAGTCTATAAAACGAAAGAATGGTGAATGAATGCACTTTGAATAGAAAGGTACATGATTAGTATGAAAAAATATATTTAATTTGGTCATATTAAGAGAATAAATGAGGATCAATTAACAAATCAATTAAATGTAACAGTCATTAAAGTTTCATGCAAACTGGAGGATTTGTCAAAAAGATGTAAAATAGAGTAATTAAAATGTATATCTTTCAGAAATGGAATAAATAGGTGCAAATAAAAGAACAGGTCAGGACTGCTTTAGACAAAGCAGGCCATTAACAAAATGGGAGAGGGTCTTTGCCACGGAAAAAAAAAGCAGAGAAATGAAATTTAGGAACAAGCAGAGTGTCAAAGTGAATTTACTATGATTGCCCAGAACAAAAGGATAGGGCAGAAATCCAGCCAGACAAATAGTGACATGAAAATTAAAAAATGGATCAAAACTGTGAGAAACAGTAGGGAGAAAGCACAGGACTTTTCTCCCTTAGCTATAACATTCTTCCTCTCCTAACAAAAAAAAAAAGGGGGGGGACAATTGAAGGGTGGAATGGAAAACAGAATTTTGGGTTTCACTAGCAAGTCAACAGAGATATTGAAAGCAGTAGGCTGCATCTGTGGAGGAGAAACAAAACCTATTTAATGAAAGGGAAAAGAAGAGTAGCCAGCAATCTCATCAGTGAAGAAAATGTCCAAGGAAGTGACTGGGGTGTGGTGATTATGACTTGGAGAGCCAAAGAAATATCAGAAAATGGAGATGTAGACTGCATCAGATGACTCAGGGTGAAGGAGATCAAACCCAGAAGGAGATATAGAGCAACTAAAAGAGGCTGCTCACTTTTAGTTCTTGCACAGCTAATAGTTGGTTTTGGTTTTTCTATATGAAGAGAGAGAGAGTTTATTCATTATACTTGGTGTCTTTAAGGCAGGTCAATCTGGAATGAGTGGAGAAGTTTAAAACAGCTAGGACAGGAGTTTGTGTGCATAAGAGGGTGGGGGAGGAATGAGACTGAGAAAGTGGGAGAAGGATGAACTGCTGTTCTCAGCACAATCCTTTTTATGGACAAAACTGGACTCGTTCCATTGAATTTAATAGCCATTAAGATTATCTCCATACCTATGCAATATTGTTTTATACCTGTCTAAATATTGTGGGAAATAAAACTGGTAGTGTTTACAGTAAGGATTCTGCTTGGGTTTCCCAAAAATTGGAGAGGGAGGGAGAGAGAATGAGAATGGAGTCATTGCTTAACACAACATAGTTTAGAGGGAAGTACACAAAATTTGGAGGGGAGACTATATTGTAAATCGTGGGGATCTCAGCCATATATATCCTTATAGAGGTTACAAATAATTGATGGAAAGTGAAACAATTGAGAAGTCACAGAAGACTGAGATAGTGGAGTTAATAAGTTCCACAAAACAAGTGAGAAAAGTTTAAAAACACAACAGTTTTTAAGAACAAACATTTGGAGAGGTATAATAAATGTCGTTTTGCTATTAACTTATTTCCTTTTCTTGTGTCTTCCATTTCTGTGACTTAATATTTTTATTCCCTTTTGGCACTTGCAAATGTTGGTCATCCAAAAATGATGGATATGTATACTTTTCCATGAGGGAGCTGGGCAGTTTTAAAAATTTGATAACTATATTAAATATGGCAAGTCCTTCTTTAATTGCCATTCATTCAGTAACCATTCAAAAATCATGAAGGCGGTGAACAAAGGGGCTTATGATCCATGCCTGAAGTTACAGCTGCCTCTGCAGCCATGTGATTGGGATATGGGTGCTTAGCAACCCAGTCACACTTATGACTGGTTGCCAACTGCCCTGTGTTCATGTTATCTTCATTTGCAATCTTGCCTGCCAGCATTCCCAGAAAATCAGTGGGGAAGCCAACAGGAAAGATCCAAAGCCTGCCAAGAAGACATCTTCTTAATTTCTGTAGCTGGCTGAAAAAGGTCTGTCCCAAAATCTGAGCAGAAATTCAGGATGGAGCATTTGCAGCCACTTCCCAGAAACCAGAGATAGTCCTCTTGTCTCTGGAGGTTGGCTGCAAAGGGTCTACAACAACTCACCACAACCAACTCACCATGGCCAACTCACCACGGGACAACTTGCCACGGGACAAGAGTTACACTAATATCAAAGAAATCATGGAATAGAATAATTAAAGATAGGGTGCTAAAGGAGGGACAAAATAAAATATAAATGACAACAGTTAAAATATTTTTAAATTATATTAGATAATTAAATTGAATTGTTTAAATGTCCAGCAGTGAGTTGTCCTGTGATGAGTTGGCCATGGCAAATTGGTCATGGTGAGTTAACTATGACGAGGTGGTGGTGGCGAGTTGGCTGCAGCAAATTGCCCTATTGCAGGCAGAAAATGGCCCATGCTACAAACGCTCCATGTTGAAATATTGCTTGGACTTTGGGACAGCTCTTTTTCAAACAGTCACTTTGAGAGTGAAAGGACTGCCTGTTGAAGAGATTCAGCTTCTTTGAGAACAAAAGGACTGCCTGACAGACGGTTTCAGCTACTTCCAACAGGCAGCTCTTTTGCTCTGTCCTCTTAACAATTCAGGACATTGCTTAACAATTGCAAACAGGAGTTCTGGGACTGTAGTCATTGCAGTCATGTGATGCCTTGCTTAATGACAACTTCATTCAATGACTGAAGATTTCAGTCTCAATTGTGGTCATAAAACAAGGACTACCTTTAATGTTCATGCTCATCCTATGCAGCTATAGTTTGTAAGCTGTGATAGTGCAGTGGTTAGAATGCAGTACTGCAGGCTAATTCAGCTAATTTAACTCACTGCCAGGAGTTCGATCCTCACTGGTTCCAGGTTGACTCAGCCTTCCATCCTTCCTAAATCAGTAAAATGAGGACCCAGATTGTTGGGGGCAGTATGCTGACACTTTAAACCGCTTAGAGAGGGGTGTAAAGCACTATAAAGCAGTATATAAGTCTAAGTGCTATTGCTATTACTATTGCTAATCCTCATATTATATTTAACAGTACATACAGCCAAAATCAAGAAATTGTACTAAATTTATCCAGCTGAGTTTCCCCAATATCGAACTTTCTATGGTGTATAGGATAAAGACAAAAGTTATTTGTATGCTATTTTTTTATCCTATGTGTTGAATAGTTGATTTTTTCTCTGAAATAATTCTCACTACTCTAATACACCCTGCAGAGAAACTGAAGGAATTAAAATTCTTTTATATTGACACAAGAATGATTATTTGTAAGCTTAGGGAAGAAATACTGCAAATAGTAAAATAAAACAACTGTTATTTGACCTTTTCATGGGAGGAGGGAGAACATCTAGAAGATATGAACCAATGCATTTTTTTTAACCCAATGGAGTTGGGGGAGCTGGCTACCCAAAAAATTGATTCCAGGCATACAGAGAAAAAAATCTGATCTATTTTATTTGCTAAATGAATCTTCAAAGTATGTGAACAGTGATAATGGGCAAATAGAGACATGAACGTATAAAAGGAAAGGAAGTTTGTTGGTATTTCACCTGTGATCAGTGGACAATAAAAGGCCGCAAAATTGACATTTCTTCATTCAGAGTGTAATCACTGCTACTCAGGGGTGTCTCAAAACTGAATCCTCTTTGAGTCTTTCCTGCTGCTCTTTCAATCTTCTCTCTGAAACATGGTCCTTAGGATACAAAGGCACTCTGATAAAGTACAGCACAATTCTTCACAAAGCTACTGGGGAGGGTGAGGGTTGAATTGTTTGTGTACTGTAATGGTACCTGAAAGTGGGCATTCAGAAAGCTTACAAGGCTCAGCTTAGTTTGGTCAACATTCTTCAGCTTTATTGTTTTGCCCAAGGCAAAATCTTACATAAACTTCCAGGTGAAGAGCAACAGAGATGTGGATCTATTTAAAAAAAAGTAGCTTGCCTTAAAATACTCATAGAATAGACATCTGACAGCAAGAAAAATAGTTAATGGGACGATTTTTTTCCCACCTCTGTGTAATCGTAACTTTAATATGGGAATGGGGGAAAAGAAAGTTCAGTGGCACCTTCATTTCCATGTGTTATAACAGTGGCAGAAGCAAAATGCCAACAGGTTAGAGACTTGAGAGGTTGCTGGATTGGGTAAGCTAAGAGGATGAGTGTAGAAGAATAAAAAGAAAAAAAAAAGAATCCTGCTGGCAGAGAGTCAATCAATTGTGACACTTGGTTTCCCACAATGACTGACCCTGTGATGCACCAGGAAATCCGTACGTAATAAGGTAAGAAACTACGTAGATTGATTTACTTGTATACTTATTTCCTTCTGTGCCTTCATATTCCCAATGGAGTCCTGGCAGTTTAGAGCTCATTCCTTCTGTAGTTCCCCAACCAAGAGAGCTGATACAAGACATTTTGCTTCCTGATGGTGGTGGTATAATAGGATTTAACATGTCACATTTGTCTTAAAACATACACAGCCATAGATTTAGATATGACTTTTTATATGGCTAAAAGGCAACACTGTATTTGCACAAGCTAGCATCTAGTACCATGACCGTGGACCAGAGACAGTTAACATAAATCAGATTGTTGTCTTTCTATGAAAGAGGAATGGAGTAGTGTAACTATAGACTATGATGTAAACAGGTTGTTTATTGTACATGTTGATAATATCAGGAAGGATATTCCACATTGTTTCAATATCTCCATCTGCAAGTACTTTGGTGTCTTGCTTAATTTAGCGGTTTTCTCACAATACGGAGATGAAATTTGAACTAGTTCTTCTAATAGGTATTTCTTTGTCACCCTACACTTCATATGAATATCTGAAAAAAAAAATGGGTGTGTTTTCGGAACTCAAGCTCTTGAAAATAACTCTAAGGCAGTCAGCCACGTGGGATGGTAGAATTCATCTGTTTGAATATTCATGTTAGTACCAAACACCTGCATAGCCCTCTTAGCAAACCCCCAAATTACTGTTGTCATAATCTTTTTTTTGAGATGTAGTGTATTGCACCATAATGGATTCTGTTTACCAAAAGAACATTACCGATAGAAATGTGCTGGGAAGTGGAATTATAAAGTAAAGCAAACCAATTCGGTGTTCACAGAATTATGTCTCCTCTGTAAATCTAGTATTATTTTATTGGATAAAATAAAACATTGACGAGACCAGATGTCTAGAGCTCTCTAATTACATGTAGATCCTTTATTCTCACTGCACTTCCCAGTGAAGTGAAATTAATTTTTTATCCCATCAGTATTTGGTATAAGAGAATATAATATTTCTTTTAGGATGACAAATTAAAACAGAAAAAGATTCAATTGTAATGGGGTAAAGGGACAGTTTATCATGCCTTGTGGACATGGAAAAGAGCTAGAAAAATTTAGGTGCAAATATGTTAATTCAGAAGATGTTAAAGATTAAAATACATTATAAACTTGAGTTTTTTGTTTTGGAACTAATGGACAAGCAACTAGGAAAAAAATCATGGAACTTTGTTCTCACTGAGCCAAGGTGGCACAGTGGTTAGAGTGCAGTACTGCAGCTACTTCAGCTGACTGCTAGTTCAGCAGATCAGTGGATCAAATCTCACCGGCTCAAGGTTGACTCAGCCTTCCATCCTTCCGAGGTGGGTAAAATGAGGACCCAGATTGTTGGGGGCAATATGTTATTTTGGGGCAATGTTATGTTGGGGGCAATATGCTATTTGGTATACTGTCTTTGATGTAAGCTGCCCAGAGTCCTTGGAGAGTGGGGGGCATAGAAATATGACTAATAAAATAAAATAATAATAATAATAATAATAATAATAATAATAATAATAATAATAATAGTATGACAACTATAGTGAGAATACTAACAATACCCACAATGGAGGAATGGTTTGTGAAGATGATGGAACGTGTAGTTCCATCTAACTAAATTAATTTCTTTGATTAGAGGAAAAAAACCACAGTATCTTAATTTAAAGTTGACTTGAAACCTCTTACAGTATATTTGCATTAAACGGAAAAAATGCACTCGTGATTTCTGGTTTCTGGGGTTTTTTTGGAAAAAAACTGGGCAATAGAAGAGAGTGAGCTTTCTTTTGTAATCATAAGTTAAGAAATAACATTGTAATGGACCTTATATTTCCCTCAAAGAAAATTGGAAGTTTCTTCTTTCTATTTCTTTCTATTCTTTCTTTCAACAGAAATTGAAAGAAAAAGAAAGAAATTCTTTTATTCTTTTTCTTTTCTCTCTTTTCTGTTTTTATTTTTTTATTAGTTTGTGTTACGTTAGTTTTATGCTCTTTGCAAAATTTTCAGATATATATATATGAGATGAGGGTGTGGCTAACTGAAGAGGCCTTATAAGGCCGAAATAGATCTATCTCAGTCTCCCAATGGGCAGCAAAGGGTCTGCTGGCTGCCAGAAGAAAAGAAAAAAAGAAAAAAAATCCCAGAAACTAGTGAATGTGATTTCACTGAACTAGGGCTGCATTTATCTATTTATCTATCATATTTGTATCACCACCCATCTTAAGGACAGTTACTGTGGGGAACATATAACAATCAAATAAAACAATAAATATTAGGCATAGGACATTAGTTTACAAAAACTTTAAGGATTTTTTCATCAATACAATCGTCACTAAACAAGGTTTATTTTTAAAGTCTAAAACTATAAAACTCCAAAACTGAAACATCTAATTTGATTCCTGCACATGGATCAGAAGATGACCAGAACCCAACTGCACTGCTGGAAATGGTTGGATTATAGTTTGGTAATATAAAACAAATACTTAAAAATAAAACTCTTTTCTTGGCAAGAACCATACCAACCATGACCTACAGTTTTACACCCTCTGGCTCCTAGTGGTAGACCCACAATGTAAATAGTATGCTAAGTTAATAAAGCTAAAGAAAGTATATAGAATCCAAGCCTGGTGATGTTTGTTTTAGCAGTGTAACATTGGTAGGTAAAAGATGAGAGTAAATCTGTTGTCTGTAACCTCTACATACTGTAGATGTGAGCGGAAATCAGATTTGAGTCTTTTTTTGTAGGTTCGCTTCTCAGATTCATTGCTTAATAACTCTTTTAATGTTCTCAGGACCCAGAGCAACAATAATTCAAAGAAAAGGCTGTGAAGTTTGAAGCTTCTTCAATATACTCTTGCAGATAAATTTATCAGCCAGAATTAACAGGGCCAAATCTAATGGAACAAAGATGAGCTTCTACCCAAAAGTTGATGGAAAGGAAACAAGCCTTCACCTCTTCTGACACTAAAATCCACCTCCAGGCAGAGTGCCTATTAGGAATAGCCTCCTAAATGACCTCATTTTTCTCACTGACGGCACACTTATACACTTTCTTCATGCTAAGCTTAGTTTAAAGGAAAGAAATTTTGCCCTTAGTCCATTAGTTCCAATTCGTCACAGTCATGGTGTCAGTGACTAAATGGGACACAATTCCTTGGGGAGTCATACTGACATGGAAGAATGTCTCTTGTTTCACACTTGGCTCCTACTAAAGGTATTGCTGATAGAGGATACAGGACCAAACAATCCACCTCCATCTAGGAGTTTGTTGAGATTTCCTGATCTCATTGGATCTTGTTGCTGATCTGTCTTCATAATGAATAGTTGGGAGTAAGTAATACTGCAGAACCTTCATTTGTTTTTGAGGATGTAGAACTTTCTGTTACATCTGCTGCATGCAAGAATATTACTCAAGTGTGGAGTAAGCAAAGTTATTTCCATGAATTAGATGGATATAGTTTCTTAATTTATGTATTATGCATTTATTTATGTATTATGAATACATCAGTGATGAAATCCGAACCGGTTTGCTACCGGTTTGCTGGCTGTGCATGTGCGCTGCACACCAAATGCATGCTGTGTGTGCATCCACAGTGCACATCAAAAGGAGGCTTGGGAAGGTAAGTAGAAGCGAGGAGGGGATCAGCTTTGGCGCACGATTTAGCTTTGCTAGAAAGCAAAATTTCTTGCTTTCTAGCAAAGCTAAACCCCTCTGCACAGCTGATAGTTGGAAATAGGAGTTTGGAGGAACTGGTAGCTTTTTAAACTGCTGGTTCGCCCAAATGGGTAGCTTTTTTTTTTTACTACCAGTTCACCTGAACCGGTAGTTTTTATCACTACTGGTTTTCCCAAACTGGAGCGAACCAGTAGCATTTCATCCCTGGAATACATGGTCTTTAGACATTCATCATTCAAAATAGTATGAGGCTAGCAGGCTTTCTACAGTAAAGGAAGGTAAAGTAGGATTGTCCATGCAATTTGTGAAAATCATCAACAACAATATGGAGGTGGAATCAAGACAGTAAACTCTTCCCTGCCTTTCTCTTTGGAAGTATTCTACCTATAAGTCAACAAAACAAGATTGTGCTAAAAATGTGGCAATATAGAGAAACTCATCTGGGAACAACTCCAAGAACTACTATCAGATTGGAAGGAATGTTCCCATTTTAATTGAATTCTGTGTCTCCAATACTCTACCATGAATTTTACCCAAAGCTGTTTATCCAGCCAGATTTTGAACATATCCAGATAATTTTAAAGTATCCCTTTCTTATGGTGGCTAAGTAGTTATTTCTAAAAGTGTCTTTAGAAATATAAAGGCTTCAGATAATATTTCTTCTGGCCATTAAAACCTTGAAACTACAAGCTGGTAGCCTAAGTACTCAGCTCTCTTATCCTTATATTTAATATTCTGTTTAATTTAACCTTTTATTGTTGAATACTGTAGGCTTGCCAGGAAATTATGTTCATCCACCTTCTTTGTGAAATTTCAGGTTTTCTGAATTATCTAAATTTGCTTTTTATTGGAATCTATATCTGTTAATCCAGGGGTCCCCAACCCCCAGGCAGTGAGCCGCAGCCTGTTTGGAACCACGGCATGAAAGTGTCAAGTGAGCTCCACTTGTGCAAGTGATGGGCATGCACACTAACTCACAAAACTCCATTTGTGCAAGCGGTGTTCATGCCTGCCACTCATGCAAATGGAGCTGGGAGTGTTTGCACATGTGCCTACTGTCAGCGACCTAAGTTGCATTTTTTCATCGCTGTCATAATCAAAGAGAAAAGGAAAAAAAACAAAAACCGGAGCTAGCAGTAACAGTTTGAAATTTAGTGCTTGGCATTTGATATAGTGTTCTTCTCCCCCTCCCTTAATAGATAGGGTTACCCAGGTGATGAAGGGAGGGGGACATTCCTGTGATCTGAAGTAGTTGGCAGAAGAGACTGACTTGGAAGATGGCCAATGGGCATTGAGATATTGTGAGGCAGAAGGGGAGGGGTTTGGTTTCAGAGAATCAGTTTTGGCTGCATATGAGTTTAGGTCGGATTGTAAATTCTTTAATAAATGAGAGATTCATCAAAGACTTTGTGTTTGAGAATGAAATTTATTTGAGATTACGCCGAAACCTGATACCTACTGCTCACACATAAACATACCCTCTTCTCCTTCCTCTGCTGGGTTGCCAAGCAGGAAAGGTGGAATACCACTGTATTACTCATTCAGGATACATTCTAAACAACCATCACTGACTATTGGCACCATCACTGACTATTGGGGGCGAGTCATTGGCCCCCACAGAGAGGGCTCGCAACTTAGGTGTCCTCTTGGACTCACAGCTGTCCTTAGAAGAACATCTGACAGTTGTGGCCAGGAGAGCTTTTTATCAGGTTCGCCTGATACGCCAGTTGCGTCCCTTTCTGGATTGGGATTCGTTAATGACAGTTACTCATGCCCTCGTCTCTTCCCGCATGGACTACTGCAATGCTCTCTACATGGGGCTCCCCCTGAGGAGCACCCGGAAGCTTCAGTTGGTCCAGAATGTGGCCGCGCGGGTTGTTATGGGAGCGACATGGCATTCCCATGTGGCTCCCCTGCTACGCGAGCTGCACTGGCTCCTTGTGGTCTTCCGGGTGCGCTTCAAGGTTTCGGTTACCATCTTTAAAGCGCTCCATGGCTTAGGACCGGGATACCTACGAGACCGCCTTCTGTCACCAATAACCTCCCACAGACCAGTACGCTCCCATAGAGAGGGACTTCTCAGGGTACCGTCAGTCAAACAGTGTCGGCTGGCGGCCCCCAGGGGGAGAGCCTTCTCTGTGGGAGCACCTACCATCTGGAATGAGCTGCCCTCAAAGATTCGGATAATCTCGGATCTTCGTACATTCCGTCGTGCCCTCAAAACATTTCTTTTCAAGCAGGCCGGCCTGACCTAACCTCGTGTAAAAACTACTTTAAATTTATATTCTGAATCTGCCCCAGAAACTTGAAATGATCTAATTCAATACTATATCCGAACCTAACTATTTAATTATATTTTAAATCGGTTTTTTCAATTCCTTTATTACATGTATATTTCGTTCAACTGTACACCACCCTGAGTCCTTCGGGAGTAGGGCGGTATATAAATTAAATAAATAAATAAATAAATAAACCAAATTTACTTTCTGTAATATGTTGTCATCAAAGTAAAGATATGCCTATAAAGCTTCAAGATCACCATAACTGCTCTTAGTACAGCTTCTGATTGAAGATTGTCTTGGGAAAAAATTGGCAGTAGCTTCTTTGCTCAATCAGCATGCCTTGGTGAGTTAACCAGAAACAACGAATGGCATGGCATGGCATGGCATGGCATGGCATGGCATGGCATGGCATGGCATGGTCTAGGCTAGGCTAGGCTAGGCTAGACTAGACTAGACTAGACTAGATAGACTAGACTAGACTAGACTAGATAGACTAGACTAGACTAGACTAGACTAGACTAGACTAGACTAGACTAGACTAGACTAGAATAGAATAGAATAGAATAGAATAGAATAGAATAGAATTCTTTATTGGTCAAGTATAATTGGACACACAAGGAATTTTTCTCCAGTGCATAAGCTCATAGTGTACATATAAATAGCAAGTAATAGGTTGCTATTACTTGCTAATTATTTTTGTTAATCATAGTTACAAACAACTGATAAATCATGAGATATCAATTTAGAGGAGATAATAGAAAAGATGAGAAAATGGGAAAAGATGAGACAGTGCTGTGGGAATTCAGTGTTCAACAGAGTGATGGCACATGTGTCTAGTTGTTTTGGCATGCAATACTCTGAGGGGAGAAGTTGAAATAGAATTATGTACAGAATGTGAGGAATCTATAGATATTTTTCTTAGCCCTCTTTCTGGTTCATGTAGTATACAGATCCTCAATGGAAATCAGGCTGGTTGAGATTGTTTTCTCTACAGTCCTAACTATCCATTCAAGTCTGTACCTATCCAGTTTGGTTGCTGTGCCAAACCAGACAATTACTGAAGTACAAATGACAGACTCAATAATTCATCTGTAGAACTGTATCAGCAGATCCTTGGGCAATCTGAGCTTTTTGAGCTGATGCAGGAAGAACATTCTTTGTTGTCTCTTTTTAATGAAGGTTCTAATGTTAGTTGTCCATTTCAAGTCCTGGGAGATAATAGAAACTAGAAACATGAAGGTCTCTACTGTTAATACTGTGTTGTTTAATATTGTAAGAGGTGGTAGAATAGGAGAGCTTCTTCTAAAATCTGCTATCATCTCTAAATTTTGAAGAGCGTTCAGTTCCAGATTGTTCCCACTGCACCACAGGGCCAGTTGATCTACGTGTCGCCTATATGCAGACTCATATAACAATTGATAGAAGCAACAGGCCTTCCAGGTATTGCTCACAGTTCCCTCAAAAGAGTTACATCAGTAAAAATATATATATAAATATTAAAATAGTAGCTAGATCTACAAAGCTTATAATTATTTTTCTTTCCTTTTTTTTTAAAAAAAGAGGATTATCATAGCAGACACAACCAATGGAAGCTCCGTGAAGTTAGCTCCTTGGTAGTTCCAAAGCTGTTCCCCCCACCCCTCAAAGGGCACTGGACTTTCATGATTGCTTTGGTGAGAAAAAAGCACCTTTGGGATAACTATGACCTTGATGATTAAGAAACTCCATAGACCTTTAGATCCTTGGTACTGCACAAGGATGTAATTCTAACTGCTCTTAGGCCCCACTGTAGTCTCAACAGTTTACAAAATAAAAATGCAAGAACACCCTTAGATTTTTCATTTCATATTCATTCATCAACACTGTAAGCTTTAATTTAATACTTGTCAATCATGCAGACACAAGAATGGTTATCCTGTTTACCGGTTTGCTCCGATTCAGGAGAACCAGTAGCAGCAGCAGCGCATGGTTCGGAGAACTGGTAGCGGCGGTGGCACTTGGTTCAAAGAACTGGTAGCGGCAGCAGTGTGAGGCTCCGCCCACCTGCCCGGATATCATTACTTCCTGGTTTTAACCGGAAAGTAACCTGTTTTTGACCCTCTGTGCATGTACAGAAGGCTTTGCGCATGCGCAGAGGCTCTACAATCAGATCTGATGATGATGTGCACACTTCCAAACCGGTAGGGAAGGTAAGTAGATTTCACTCCTGTGTTTAAGTTACTATAAAAAATATACTCAATTTAAAAACTCAGCTGTAAAATCTATAGCTATAATAACCATTTGAATAGTAGCAAGTATACAAAAAGAAATGCAGTTGTACATTCCAAATAACAAGAAGTATAAAATCTATAGTAACACAAGCATCAAACATTCATGGGTGCATGTACATATATATTTGTCAGAAATATGTTTGTTTCCCCAATCCAGATAATGAGCATGCGTAATTGAAATCATGACAAGAAGCAACTTGTTCCTAGGTGAAAAGGAGCAAGTGAGATTTTTGGCTTTGCATTCAACTGTAAAATGTCAGTGACAATGCTTAAAAAACCAAGTGAGTTTCTTTAAGTCGGTCCCAGCCTCATCGGAATCTAAACCAGGACCAACAACTATAAAGCTACAACCATCTCTCGAATCCAGAGATACATGATTCTGCATCCAGAATCAGTTACCTGAAACAACCGCCCACCCACAGCCAAAAAACTATTATCAATTGAACAGTTTCCCTAGGACTGTTGAAATTTATTTTACTGTTTCAGAAAGCCAGCAAAGGTGGTGACGTGGTGATTAAAGTAGCAGGCTAGAAACCAGGAGACCAGGAGTTCAAGTCTGGCCTTAACCGTGAAAGATGATTGGGTGACCTTGGGCCAGTCATTCTCTCTCAGACCAACTCATCTCACAGTGATGCTGTTGTGGGGAAAATAGAAGGAAGAAAGAATATTAGATATGTTCTCCACCTTGAGTTGTTTATTTATTATCCCATCATTCATAGATAGATAGATAGATAGATAGATAGATAGATAGATAGATAGATA
>WNWU01000053.1:3828040-3869751 GCA_012654045.1 Ptyas mucosa | reverse complement strand
ATAGATAGATAGATAGATAGATAGATAGATAGATAGATAGATAGATAGATAGATCATGTCAGGCAGGCAGGCAGGCAGGCAGGCAGGCAGGCAGGCAGGCATCTGGCTAGAAATTGGGAAATCATGAGTTCTAGTCCCATTTTAGGCATGAGACTGGCTGGATGATCTTGGGCCATCTCTCTCTTTCTCTCTCAGCCCTAGGAAGGAGACTGTGTCAAACTACTTTTGAAAAAAACTGTGCCAAGAAAAATGTAGGGTCTTGTTCAGGCAGGCAACAGGAGTCAAGAATGACTTGAAAACACACACACACACACACACACACACACACACAACTTTACCCCCAGGTAGACATTTTATGTTGAAGATACAAAACAGGGTCCTTATAGTTTTTTCCCAGAAAGCAGAAAGGTATGTCTTCCTACCCCATCCCTGCACCAGAACAGAATATAAGAGCTTCACTAAGATACTAAATTCCACAGCTGATCGAAGCTCTTGCTGGCCATGTTCCCATCTCCCAAGGCAGTTAATACAAGATCCTCCATATGTCAGTTATTCAAAGAAGCTAACAATTGGGAGCATTCCTGCCCACCTGTAAATATAAGTTGCAGGTTTTCCTCTATTTGATTTAATAATACTGAATGGAAATCTGCCCATAGGGCAGACTCCACAAAGCAACCATTTCTTTGAGTACAGAGAAAATTGCACCTTTGTGGCTTCTGAGCAAAACATATCCATTTTTTTAGTTGACGTCCTACACGGCAGTCTTACATTTATAATTTAACAATAGCTTAAAAGAAGACATCCATTCTCTGAGATAATAGAATGCCATGGGTTTTTATTGAGATTTATGAGCTATTTTGGCTGTATAAAAACCAGGTTTATAAGTCTCTTCTTATTGGATGGATAGGGATTTATACTCTGGGCTAGTGTATTCCTAACATGTTGTGGAAGCAAGACAATGTAGGAAGTTAGCACCCACCCCTTTCCTAGAAGAATGAAATATTTTGGGAAATATTAAAAAGGCAGAATATTATGTTTCCCTGGTTGAGAAATGGAGAAGCATGTTTTAAAGACAAAGCAGCTCCCACCTTCCTGCCCCCCACCCTTGGTTAACAGGCCAGAGGCAGAAACCCAATCCTTTGTCAAAGGACCATCATCTGCAACACAATGGGACCCATCTAGCAACAGAAACTCACCACATGGCACCTGGGAAGATTACATTAGCCAGCAAGGTTATCTAACACCCCCTATCCCCTGGAAGTCTGACAACCAATCAGGATACTCTTTCTGGGCCCCAGGAAGTTCAAAGCCAGAGAGAGCATAAAACCCAGGGACTCACTGTATCTCACCCTTTTCTGTTCAGGAACTCAAGCCATGTGATCCTGTCCACCATTAAACCAACTTTCCAAGCAGTCTCCATGTTTCCAGTGTCTTTTTCCCCACTTGGAGCTGAACCCAGAAGGATATTTCTTCCTACAACAACATAGGCCAAATGTAGAAAATCCTATTGTTAAAAGAAACACTGAATTCCATCAATTTGCAGAAGTTATCTTCTTTTAGATATAGGTGGCAAAACTGGAAGTAAACATTGTAAATCTTTCAGCTACCATTGAAGATATTTTTAATTTTAGCCTAGATGCCCTAAGGCTTTACAAACTGAGGTTGTTTCAACTTTGTTGTCATTCAACTTTGCAAGTCTTTAGATTTTATCTAAAATAAAATGAGGGGTGAGGGAGTTATGGCCTGATTAATACTTCATCTTGTATGGAAGTATCTTTATAGAACAAATGTTCATTTTCCAACCTTTTGATAACAAACACCATATGGACAACCCAAAAACTTTGGAACTGGAATAAAGTTTTAGTTAAGCTCATTTTGTTGAGGCCTTCACTTCCGACATGATTACCTGATCTCATCTATTTTTGCTTCTGTTTTCCAGCATTGAGAAATACAATTATTTGGAGTACAGGAACAGTGAGCAATAATAACTGCTATAAAGGATTATCCACAGTTGCAAGTATTGCTGTTATTGTATGATCAGATAATATTTTTTCTTCTATAGGCTATATAAATATTTTGCCTTTCTCCCTTTAGAGATATCTCATTAAGTTTTCTCTCTTGCATTTTTTTTTAAAGGTAGTATGTGCTTTCCCAGGCCATTTGGTTCTATTTTCTGCATGAGACTGAGTGGAAAGTGAAAGATTTGTGTCTCTAGGTCCAGCAGAATTAAATCAATGGGAAATAGGAAATTTGGACATGTTGTGCAGCAACTTCTTGATGATGACAATCAAACCAGTCATAGAAAAATCAGGTAAAATTCTCCAAGATGACTTAGTAAACTTATTTTAAATGGAGGATTGCATGGTACTACAAAATATAGTGATATGGCCTTGCAACATTTTGGGTATTAGGTAGGGTTAATAGCATAATTTTAGGTTAGAAGATGTAAAAAACACTGAGGAAGGTCATAATTGTAAGATGATGGCAAAAACAATGTAAGCCTCATAAACCATTCCCTTTCTAGGTATGCTGCACACGTGATATCTATGGAGATTCTCAGTCATCCAGGTCATGGTTTTCCCAAAGGTGCTTTTTCAAGAGGCAACTGGACTTTCTGGTGTGTGTATGTGTTAGTGTATGTTTGTGTGTGTATGTATGAATGTGTGTGTGTTTTGAAGATGTTTTGCTTCTCATCCAAGATTGAGCTGAAGAAGCTTCTTGAATGAGAAGTGAAATTTCTTCAAACGGAAAAAAAATCTAGAAGTCCAGTTGCTTCTTGGGTGCACCTGTAATGCATATACAACTCATGTAACATTGGATGGGACTTTGATAGACAGACATAGCCATTTCTTGATCTTTTTTAAGCTTTTCCTTATGGACCTCCATCAGTAGGAACAGCAGTAATGCCCCATGTTCTCTGTGCCAGTTCTTAGGCAGTTGCAATGTCAACATTCTTTCTGCAGGTTGAGTTAAAGGTCTGAAGATAGATGACTAAATACTTGCAATGGGCTGTGAGAATTACCTTGGGAGAGAGAAGGAAGAGCTACATCCTAGACAACAGAATAAATAAAAAAAATCTAAATCCAAAAGATGGATGTGGGTAGAGAAAGCATCTCAGAAGGGACCCTCCCTAATATTCTGGAAAGTAAAGGTAGTGGAATAGTAAAGTGTTTTCAGGCTAGCAAAACACTCTATTACTGTAATATTACAATAAATTTAGAATTGGCATTCATGTTTTTGGTTTCCTGTTTTTGAACTACCTCAAGGCTGACAATATTAGATTTATTAAACAGAAGCTGATTTCCTCAAGAGACCTGACCATATATCCCCAGTGTATATTCCCTTTGAGTTTAGGAACTCATATTTCTTTTTTTGTCACACAAACATATACCAAAACAGAGTGTCTTTTGTACTCATGGTGTCAATACATGGAAGTGATAGTGTAAGAAAGTATTTCATATGAAATTGAGCTGGGAAAGGATCACCACACAAATATAGCCTCATTATAGACAAACTCAGACCTACCTGAAAATCCAATTATACATTACAAAAAAGGACCCTTCAATAGGCTAGCTTTTTATCAGTTCACGGGGGTGGGGGGAGTAGATCAATTTTAAATTGTCCCAAGAAAGACACATAATGGCAGGGTGTTGCCCCTTCTCCCTTCCCCTCATCATCCCCTTGATACTAACATTAATTTAAAAACTTTTAATAGGAAGGAAAATGCCATTTTATGCTTGAATTATTTCTCTTGGATGAATGAATTTTCATTAGAGCTGGCCTTTAAGAATTTGGAACATGGGCAAACACTTAGGAAAATTAAATTAGTGGATGCCCACTATAGTTTGCATTCAGTGTGAATGATAGCTGATTATTATGAGGAACTGATACTACTTAATTCTGAAGTTTACCTAAGCAAAAGGAAGGTACAATCAAGGTATATCCATTTCCTAAGTCAAAAGCTGTGGAGAATGAACACACAAAAAAGAAGTTTTCAATTTCTCTGCCCATTCTCCTTTCATCCTTAAAGGAATTATACTGTTTCTCAAAAGACTAAGGGAAATTTAAACTTTCAGTTCTAACTGAAACCTTGGAATTTCTCAGACAAAAGAAACATTAAACAAATATGCCCTATCATATCTGCTGAAAGCGAAATAAAACTGGAATATCTTTTATATGAATATACAGATCAGAGCTAGTCAATATTTTTAAATGGAAAATTGAATCAATTCATTCATTCATTCAAGAATCAGTTAATGAAGAAGCATCCTGCCACTGTCACCACCACAATAATTTGGAATGCAAGTTGAGATCACCATCTAAGACCCCAGATTATAGCTGAACTTCAATGTAGCTCCTCTCAGCAATAGAAATAGCACTTAGATTTATATACCTTTACAGTGCTTTACAGCCTTCTCTAAGTGGTTTACAGAGTCAGCATATTGTCCCCAACAATTTGGGTCCTCATTTTACCCACCTCAGAAGGACAGAAGGCTGAGTCAACCTTGAGCCTGGTGAGATTTGAACTGCCAAATTGCAGGGGGCTGGCAGTCAGCAGAAATAGCCTGCAGTACTGCACTCTAACTACTGTGCCATTGTGGCTCAGAATTGCTAATGAACTGTAATTGTTCATGAAAGGGGAGGATATTAAATACTAGAGCTGTATAAAGTGAAATACTCCATTTAAATTAGATGTACAATATTTCAACAATGAACAGTTGTGGGGGGGGGGGAGGCAACTGATGTGATATGTAGTAAAGTCATTATACTAATGTTGCAACCTATATATTTATCCTGCACTTCATGACTCAAGAATGTCATTGTATGATGGTATCACTATACATATGTATTCATTTTGACATCATTGTGGCTGTTAGGAATTCTGCTGGGCCCAATTTGTTCTGACTGGTAGCCTCCATGCCTCACTTCTATGTCAGCCTGTGATTCATATTATTCAAGACTTTGAAAGAAACATGGTAGCTTCAAGGCTTCACATGGCTCCGTTAAAAATATGGTTAGTCATTTGAATGACTGTGTTAAACTACACCAAATACAGTTGCTGCTCTGGCCTTGCCTCGATCTTGCCTACTTGGTTGTAAGGAGCCACTTAGAGATTGAATTGAAGTCTCAGTACAAAAAGGTCATTCACCTCTGCTTAGTATCACAACATGAACTGGAAATGTTGGAATGCCTTTGCTGCAGAAATGCTTTAAATTCTAGACTTAATGATATTTTGTATACTCCAGCCACAAAATCAGTTGGGAAGCTATAGCATTGCTAGTGTTGGGAAGCTATAGCAAATGTTATCCCCATTTGTTATATTTTGGTATTGTAGTTTCATAAGCTGATGTGGGAACACTATATTTTAGTTTTACTTGTGAGACATTACTAGGACATTAATAATAGCATTAGATGTGTTTCAGGTCACAGTCCTTCTATTCTATATATCATAGCAGTCTGGACTGACAGCTGAATTTTTCTTCAATATGGTTGAGGAACAACATTTTTACACTCCAACTGAAATCATAATGAAGGCCATATTGCCCTCTGGCCTCCCCCAACACCTTACTGCCCCCCCCCCCCAAAATAAACTAGTAATTAGTCATGATCCTTCTCCCAAACAAATATAGTTGATCATGGCCTTTGCTGCAAACCAGATTTCAATAACTGATATAACATTAATTAAAATTTAAGATTTCTATCTGCACTGTTGGAGCCTCATAGTATTCACTCAACAGTACTTCGTTTTTCCTTGAGTTGATAACCAAGAAGACTTGGCTGAAACAAACGGCTGACAACTTGAGAATTTTTGTATTTTATGCTACCATGTTAGACAATTATTTCAGTTCAAACCAAATGGGCCTAATGAAAATCTGCCTTGTTTCCTTTTCCCTTTGTGTGATGAAAGTGCACAATGTCAGTACTATAGTGCTAGTAAAGATGGAGGGGTTTTGGAGGAAGTAATACATGATTTGAATAAAGATGGGCCATATAATCCCAGAGGCCACCTCATACTAGTGTAGCAGATAAGCTATGAGCATTGAACCAGCAGCTTGCTGACAGCAGCTTTTTTTATATATAATTGCTGCTAGGAGACCTTGTATAGGTTCATCTTGGGCTTACTGTAGTTGCAAAGCTTTGATTCAAGAAGAGAAATAGACTCTAGTTAGATTCTCTGACAGTAAATGTCTAAATGACACAGAAGTGTAATTTTATATTCTTAGTTTATAGAGGTTTTAAATGTTTTTAAATGTCCGTATTCCTAATAAAAGAGATTAAAGGGGCACCTCAGCGCTCACTTGAGTACTCCTTAACCTTATCCTCCTCTCTTCCTCACCTTTTCCTGCCTCTTCCAAAGCATCTGAGGATTTACTCCAACAATCTATCTAAAGGTCATTGGCAGAGATCTTTTCCCTAGCAAATTAATGGACAATGGTAGCAAGAAATTAAAATGTTACCTCTCCCACACAGATAGACATGAAAAGTACACATAGAGCTTTTTTTTGGGGGGGGGGGGAGGAACTTCTAGAACAGTTTGCTAGATTTACACTCTCTCACATAGACACACATTTTCTTGGATTTCTAATTCTGCTTTAGTTGATTCTTTATTGCATTTAGTTGACAGCCAGTTCAGTTCACACAACCAAATAAATATCCTGTGAATATAGCTTGAATACAAGCTATGATGTTAGCTTGTCTGTTAAAGAGGATTGGGCTGAAAGAGAGTGACAGGTCCAAAGTGCCTGAGTGGCATAGCAGGCTAATGCCTCCTACTAAGGCAGCATTTAACATCCAGCTGCCTGCAATTACTGCAAGTTCTAATCTCACCAGGCTCAAGGTTGACTCAGCCTTCCATCCTTTCTAAGGTGGGTAAAATGAGGACCCAGTTTGTGGGGGCAATAAGCTGACTTTGTATAAATATACAAAAGTATGAAGGCTATTGCTTAACGCATTGTAAGCCGCCTTGAGTCTCCGGAGAAGGGCGGCATATAAATAAAATTTTAAAAAAAAGTGTCTGATCCAAAGCACCCAGCCAACTTGCCTAAGGTGGGACTAGAATTCATAGCTTCCTGGTTTCTAGCCTGGTGCCTTAACCACAAGACCAACCTGGCTCTCCAAGAGACCACAAATTTCCATGCTCCTATTATATATTTCTGATTTATTTATGCTAGACACCATACATTGTATAGCATATGGATGAAATGTGAGTTAATCATTCTATAGATCACTATTACTGATACGGTCTTAGATTCTATTGTAACAAAGTATCAGGGGCATCTCACCCAAACATGTAAATCAATACTTTTTATTTTGATCATCAGATGCAACTCTACATTTGTGGACCTGACCATGCTGAATCAATCATGAAACTTCTCTAGGATATGTTTATCTTACAAAGCATACAGTCTTCTCTATATGATCACATTTATTCATATTATTAGTCGCATTATTCACACATGCATGAATATATATTGATTATTTGGAAGTACTTGTTAACTTATAAAGGTACTGTAGTTTACTAGATGATTCTACCAAAAAATATCCTCTTGATATAAGGTTTTAAAAAATGGAATAATTTATCTGTGTAATGTTAGGTTTCTGATTGGCTCAGTCAGACAAATCAATTCATGCAGCAAACTGTGTGGGCAGGACATTCATATGAGAACAACCAGTTGGCTTCCCAAAATTGATTGAGTGTTGATATAATTAATGCATATCGGGCTCTCAACTATTTATGCAGAGAAACAATAAATCAAATAGTTATTTATTATGTGCCACACCGCATAGATTATTCAACTCAGATTTTCATTTTATCCCAAGCTCCCTATGAAGCATAGAGATAGAGTTAAGGATGAATGAATCAGTTTATTTTTGGAATATGTCAGTTTAAGAGGTACTGAGTCATAAATCTGGGCCTTTCAATTTCCATACTAACTTTTTTTTTCTTTTAAAACTACTCCAAATTATGTTATTTTCACATGTAACTTCCTTAGACAAATGGGATGCAGTTTTCCTTAATGAAACATTTTGCATACCTTATTCTATGGTATACTGTTGTACAAATATGCACATAGTTCTACACAATTTTTGATCAGGAAATGAATAAAAATAAGGGAAACATTTGGTTAAGGGGTAACATTATACTATCATGCAGTGGTGAAATCCATTTTTTTTTACTACCGGTTCTGTGAGCGTGACGTGGCGGGCATGGTGTGGTTTGGTGGGCATGGCAGGGGAAGGATATTGCAAAATTTCCATTCCCACCCCACTCCTGGGGGAAGGATATTGCAAAATCTCCATTCCCTCTCCACTCTAGGGGAAGGATACTGCAAAATCTCCATTCCCTCCCCACTCCTGGGAGAAGGATACTGCAAAATCTCCATTCACACCCCACTCCAGGGCCAGCCAGAGGTGGTATTTGCCAGTTCTCCGAAGTAATCAAAATTTCCACTACCAGTTTTCCGAACTGCACAAAATTTCCGCTACCGGTTCTCCAGAACCTTTCAGAACCTACTGGATTTCACCCCTGCTATTATGACATCCATCGTTAGCAACAATTTTGTCAAAAATGACAATACCTTTGTGGGAACATCATTGTCTACTTGCATGCACTCTGATAACATGAACACAAAAATTGCACAACTCTCATGTTGTTGTAAGGATCAAGATGATTAGCCACATTCCCTTTTGGTTACAAAGACAATCTTGCTTCTTTAAACTATATGAAAGAGCAGAATAACAGAATAATAGAATTGGAAAGGACATTGGAGGTCTTCTAGTCCAACCCCCTGTTCAGGCAGGAAGCCCCATACCATTTCAGATAAATGGTTGTCCAATCTCTTCTTAAAACTTCCAGTATTTGGAGCATTCACAGGAGTCAAGTTGTTCCACTGATTAATTGTTTTAACTGTCAGGAAATTTTTCCCTAGTTCTAGGTTGCTTCTCTCCTTGATTAGTTTCCAACTATTGCTTCTTGTCCTGCCTTCAGGTGCTTTGGAGAATATGCTGACTCCATCTTCTTTGTGGCAACCCCTTAAATATTGGAATACTGCTATCATGTCACCTCTAGTCCTTCTTTTCATTAAATGAGACATACCCAATTCCAGCAACCATTCTTTATACATTTTAGCTTCCAGTCCTTCTTTTGTTCTTTTTTAAAGAAATCCATGCATTAAGGAAAAAAGAATAATTTCCATTAAGTTCTTTTATGAAAATTCTTAACAAGTGATCATATGGGGAAACTAAGTAACCCAATCATAGGTACTCCTTTAGGGGGCAAAAGAAGGATATTGGTTAAGTGTGTATTACAATGTTATGATGCAAACATTAATCATGTACAGATTTGCATCATGGCATCACAATGTACTGTATATTTCCCTATTTTGGTGTCATCATGATTAGGAATGTATACTACAGTATGAATGTTCTTATATATTCTGCAATGGGCAGGCTTAATGACAAAATTTAAAGAACATTAAATTTTAAATTATCTTAGAAAAGATGGCAGGGAGGAGATGTAGGACACTTATGGCAATCCTGATCCCAATGGATCTATATTTTAATTCCAGCCATAATCTTTGTGACCTTCATAGGAAAGTCTGGATATGCATCTTTTGCATATTCAGCTGAAATGAATTTAAAATTGAATTTGATTGGGTAGGGAATGTATATTATTATATTTTAAGCCATCATACATTATTTGAACTTTGAAGACAAGTTCTCTCACATTCTCTCTCAGTGTGTGTGTGTGTGTGAGAGAGAGAGAGAGAGAGAGAGAGAGAGAGAGAGAGAGAAAGAGAGAGAGAGAGAGAGAGAGAGAGAGAGAGCGTTAGAGAGGAATATGGAATAAAGAATATGGAATAAATGAAAGTTTGTTGCTTCTTTTTCCTAGTTTTCTGCCCAAATGTCTAGTAAAAGCATCCTTAGTTAATGAATATTGACAATATTATGAAATATGCTAATTATCTTTTGTTAACCGCAGATGCTATCAGTTAAGCACACCTATTTTTTTCAGAGGCTCTCTCCCCTGTGTTGTTTCAACATCAGTTACTCCTTTGCCTTACATTAATAGGCTAATCTACAAGGAATATCGCATAGTATTGTTGTCATCTCTCTTGCAAAAAACCTCAAATCATATAAACAAATAGTGCATGTGGTAAAGTGTCTTTTGTTTCTTCAGGCTATTTTTTTAACACAAAACAAAACAATATTCTTGTTTGCATTTCAAACAGCTGAAGCCATACCAGAGCCTCGAATGTACAGTTTCCTACATTCATTACTGTCCTAGCAATGAGATTTTTGTAACCAGCAGTCACTTTGTCACTAAATCCAGCAGAAGCCTTCAGAGACCTGTGGCTCAGTTAATAAACTGTGTTGGGATACTGAATAGTGCCCAATGTCCATGAAACTGCATTCTATTGCTGTAGTCAAACTAACTTTTTTGGCTGCAAAGGAGCCTTCAACAGAAGATGGTCATATGCATTTCAAAATGAACTATTCATATGCAGTGTGTGTGTATGTATATGTAATGTATATGTATATTTATGATATATGTATATGGTATGTGTATATCAGGGGTGTCAAATTCACGGCCCGTGGGCTAGATGTGTCACATGCTGGCCATGCCCATGCCCATGCCCGGTTTAGTGAAGGGGGAAAAAGCTGTGATATATCATGTGACACCACTGTGATTGTGCAAGTTTGACACCCCTGGGGGGTGTGTGTGTGTGTGAGAGAGAGAAAGATGTCTATATATTCTACATATTAATCTAGATAAAAGATTCCTAAATAGTTAAGATTATGCAGAATTTATTTATTAGTTTCCTATACATACATATATGTATAATAATTATAGCCCGTAACTAACAAGCAATAAATTTCTCAGAATAAAAATCAACACTCTTCTGGTGTTGCCCAGCTAATTAAAAAGGCCCAATAGATGAGACATTTTTAACGTGCTTCTGGAGGGGAAGAAACCCCAGAACTAATCTAACTTCTGAAAGTCTGTTCCATAATATAGGGATCATTATGGAGGTGCACTCCTCTAGGTCTTACTGCCCTCCCCTTTAGTTTTAAAAATTATGTATTCATTTGATCAAGTTATATTGTTGCCCAATTCACAGATTGCAATTCCAAACAGCTAACATGAGATTAAAATCAATATGTAAATTGTTAAAAAGTCAAACAAAGGAAGAATGGATATATAACCTCTTTCCCAAAAATCAGAAGGCTGAAGACAGGATGACAATTTTCCATCATCTTCAGATCTAGCAATGGTTTTCTGAGGAGGGGGATGAAATACTTTCTCCATAGCCCTCTACAACACTGGACAAATGAATTATATCTACCCAATCAGTCAGTTTTTAATTAAATCTTCAGAACATTTCTGCCTAATACTCAGTGTGCCTAAAACCAATAACCATAACCATCCACTTGCTCCTCATACCTCACTTTATGCTTTGTTTCAATAGGGCAGCTGGAGTTTGATACTCTACTCTTACCAAAAAGGAAAAAAAAAACTGGGGATTCAACCCCATCCTCCATCTCACACCTAGAAGAGATATAAATTTTGGTACCCCAATCTAATAATTCCTTCAGTCCCAACCACGAGGGTCTGTCTGACCATCTGTCCATCTGTCCGTCCATCTGTCCATCCATCCGTCCATCCATCCATCCATCCATCCATCCAATCTATCTCTGTCCGTCCATCCATCTATCTATCTATCTATCTATCTATCTATCTATCTATCTATCTATCTATCTATCATCTATCTAGTAGTGGAAGGTCTGCAAATAATTTTTGCTGAGATGTTTTCTCAGTTGGCTCAAGTATACACTGACAGCTCTACTGGAAGGGATAGGTTTACAGTATATACAGTCTAACAAATAAACTCAAACACCTACATCCACATGGACATCATTAAAAAAAAATCAAAGAATGTTGTGCAAGCAAGCAGCCCTATTTTAAATATTAAGGTAGCCTTTACCTTTGAAAAGCTTTGAATAGTAGCTTCAAAGGTTGTCTGAAAATGCTTAGCTGGGGTTCCAAGTGAAAGTGGATTAACATCATATATTTGAAGCATGCTATGTGAAATTTACCCAAACCCAAAGTTGGTTTAATGCTTCAAGGCAGGTACATTGTTTATGCAATGTACTTTGTAAACCACCTTTAAATGCTTTCCACAGCTTCTCTCTCTCTCTCTTTAGCACTCTCTCTCTTTAGTACTCTCTCTCTCCCTGTGTGTGTGTGTGTGTGTTTTCCCAAATGATCACTATTTCTCTTAATAACTGGATTATGCTGCTTGTTAGCTGCCTTTCTAGATTTTTAGATTACTGCTTAAAATATTTCTTTCTTACCTACATACAAGTCTGAAAAATGAAGTTATCCAAACTTTGGTCTAGAAAGGCTGGCAAACATAGAACTTACTCAGCTAAACCCTTGATCAGGCTGGATCAAGCTAATGATCCATTGAGACTGAAATTCTATTTCTAAAGGCAGCCAATAAATCAGAGGAAGCATATAAAAGATGGATATAAAAGATTAACTGTAAGCTGACAAGTGTACCTGCCAGTATTTGGAGACCTTAAAAAAATGCACTGAGTCTATTTTGGTCTTCATGCAATGTTCCCCAAGTGCATCTATCCATGCAGAAAACATCTTATATCATCCAGAATCTCTACAAATACAGTTTCTACTTATCAGAACTACAAATGGATTATTCTGTCAAGTTTATTTCTACTCAATGTTCCATTTTATTAACCACAAATTCTGGTGACCCTTTACTGTTCATAGATTTAATAAAATGGATAAGTTAATTTAATAAATTATCTACAAGGTTCATAGGCTCCACACCTCAAAGCAAAAATATCTTAGCATCTAAAAGCATATCAGTGCAGCTTATTTTTTTTGTTTTGTTGTTCCACATATTCCAAAGTATCCAAAACGTTTCTGATATTATCTCATAATTGTCTCTTAGATTAAAAAAAAAGTTAGATAACCTGTGTACTTTTAATATTCTTTCTCAGAAATTCTATCATTTTGTGGGCAAGCCATTCCATTCCAATCTTCCATGAGACACCAATGTAAAATCCAATAATTTATCTACAAGTCCTTTATAAAATGCTGTTCTATCTTCGTTTGGAGTATAAATGCTCAATATCAAAGTCATAGCCCCAATTGGGCTGGTTGTGCCCTGAGAGCTCTCTCTTTGCCTTTCAATTAATTTTAAGTTTAATCATGCTTACCCCCTCTCAAATTTTAAATTTTAGATATTGTTTTTATAATTTAACATTTTATTGTACACTGCCCAAAGTCCCTCTCTAAGGGAGATGGGTAATTGTAAAATGTGAAAAATACAGGTAGTCCTCAACTACCAACAATTTGTTTAGTGACTGAAGTTGCAACAGCACTGAAAAAATTATGACCACTTTTCACAGTTATGATCTTTGAATCATCCCCATGATCATGTGAACAAATGTCAGATGCTTAGCAACCAATTCATACTTATGACCATTGTGTGTCCCAAGGTCATGTGATCCCCTTTTGATCCGCAAAATCAATGGGGAAGCCATATTCACTTAACAACCAGGATACTAACTTAATCAACTGCAGTGATTCATTTAACAATTGTGGCAAGAAAGGTCATAAAATGTCTCACTTAACAAACAGAAATTTTGGGCTCAATTGTGGTTGTAAGTTCAGGACTACCTGCATTCCTCCTGATCTAAAAAGAAATTAGATTACTTTCCGGATACCTGGTTACTATTTGCAAAGACTCAATAATTGATTAAACAATTATCCCTCCTTTCACTCAAGAGATGAACACAGCACACAGAAGACTCCATCTTCCTATTTTTTTTTCTTTCCTATAAAAACAACTCTAATAGGTAAGTTGGGGTAAAAAAGTAACTCATTGAAAGTCATCATATCAATGTCTATGGTAGATAAAACCTAAACTATTGGAATTATTAACTTTATACTAATTAGATTTATTTATTTATTTATTTAGCCTTATTTGTGAGTGTAACTGTTATTACATTTCCCCCCCGAAGCATAAGAGTAATTTTTAAAGGCATATAAAGCTATAATTCATTCACTTCTAGAAGAAAGCCAAATGCTATGATGAAATGATATTGCTAAAAATATATGTTTTTCTACAAATCTTAATTCTGGAGCCAATCTTTCTGCTTTGATTGTGATATGACTAAGTTTGCTTCTTTTTCATACTAAAGAAGTTCCTTATTTTCATTTTGTGCACAATAATGACAACAGAATGAATACAGTTAACAGCAAGACTGTGCTCAGAACAATTAACATGCTCTACTTATCCTGACAGTAATTCATCTTCCTAGGAAACTTTGGAAAACAATGTTTAGAGATGGGAAGGGTTGAAGATCTCTTGCACTGAAGGCTGAAAATCATGCTATTTCATGGTAAGAATATGCAAAGAAACTGAAGAAACAGTGGACTACCTGGTAAGCAGCCGCAAGAAGATCGCACAGACAAGCAGCAGCATGACAAAGTAACAACAATGGTGCATTGGACGATCTGCAAGAATTTTTTTTTTTAATTTGATTTATATGCCGCCCTTCTCCGGAGACTCAGGGCGGCTTACAGTGCGTTAAGCAATAGCCTTCATACTTTTGTATATTTATACAAAGTCAGCTTATTGCCCCCACAATCTGGGTCCTCATTTTACCCACCTTAGAAAGGATGGAAGGCTAAGTCAACCTTGAGCCTGGTGGGATTCGAACTTGCAGTAATTGCAAGCAGCAGATGTTAATAGATGTTAATAACAGGGTGCTTTAAACCACTGTACTACAGGCTCTGTATCATTGTATAGGCAAAATATCATTTGCCTATAGGCAAGAACTGGTGGGACCATAAAATAGTGAAAGTCATAGAAAATGAAAAAGTTACATTGCTTTGGGACTTTAGAATTCAAACAGACAGGCACCTGCCACATAACATCCTGGAGTTAACATTTGTCACTAAGAAAGACCACAAAAAAAATACATATAGTGGACGTGGCAGTGCCTGGAGACAACAGAATAGAAAAGAAAGATCTGGAGACCTACAAATAGAAATAGAATGACTGTGGCAAAGGTAAGCAAGGGTACTACCAATAGAATTAGGGGAAAATGGATAGGAACTAAATTTGCTTTATAATTTGCATGCACATGTTATTTGTTCAACTCAAATTCATTAAAATGGAGTTGATATTACTCCCGATATATTTATTAATTCCCCCATCTGTGAGATATTATTTATAACAGAATATATTCCATTATATATTCTGTACAGATAAACACACAGGAATACACAGAGACACTCATTCACGGGGCGGGGGGGGGGGGTTAGCAGCAATGTTTTTGAGGAGCTGGAAGACTTTTCTGAAGATGTATGGAGTCCTGGAACAATTAGCTGCAGTTCATACTTTAATTTGCCAGGCAGTTAACTATGTGATATATTAATTTCAAGATGTGATATTCACCTTTAAAAGTGATTATTCAACCAACTTCAAATGCACTATTTGTATTCATCACAAAATATAAAATAGTATTTTTTATTATTATTTTTTAATGTTCTATATAATGGAAGTGATTTAGTGAATGCCTTGCTGATGATGATTAATGCCTCTCTCAGCAACAGAGAACCATAGCTGTAAGTGAATGTTTGTGTCTACTGAAGAACATTCCGAATTAAAGAAAAAGTCATGATGTTTTACCTAATGGGGAATTGTTATAAAAAGTATATAGCATGCTACTCATACATGATAAATCTAAAGTTTTTCATATTCCAATAGGATCCAACATTTTAGAATATAACTAAGCATCAAAGAGAGGAACTAAACAGCCTTCTGATGTGGAAGAAGGAAGAGAGTGCAAAAGTTGGCTTGAAACTCAACATGTAGAAAACTAAGATCATGGCCAGATCCTGAAGATGAAATTGAAATACTTTGGCCTCTTAATGAGAAGGAAGGACTCACAGGAGAAGAGCCTAATGCTGGGAACGATTGAGGCAGGGATGGGTTCTAAATTTTTTTACTACCGGTTCTATGGGCATGGCTTATTTTGTGGGTGTGGCTTGGTGGGGGGTAATGTGACTGGGTGGGTGTGGCCAACTTTTTTTTTTAATTTTTAAAAGCATTTTTTCTACAACCTTAAGAGGTTGCAGGAAAAAATGCTTTTAGAAGCCTCTGATGATCAGGCAACTCAGCTGGGATCACCAGAGGCTTTTAAAGGCATTTTTTTTTTCCTACAGCCTCTTTGGCTGAAGAGTTTGCAGAAAAAAATGTTTTTAGAAGCCTCTGACGATCCCAGCTGAGCCGTGTGATCATCAGAGGCTTTTTTTTTACTTTTAAAAGCATTTTTTCAGCCGAAGAGGTTGTAGAAAAAATGCTTTTAAAAGTTAAAAAAAAAGCCTCTGATGAGGTGGGTGGAGTAAGCAAGCAGCAACTGGGCCGGGGACTGGTTCGGGGGTGTGGCCAGCCAATGTTATTACCAGTTCTCTGAACTACTACAGATTTTTACTATCGGTTCTTGCGAACCAGTGCGAACTGGGAGCAATCCACCACTGGATTGAAGGCAAAAGAAGAAGGGGACAGCAGAGAATGAAGTGGCTGGATGGAGTCACAGATGCAGAAGGCATGAGCTTAAATGGTCTCCGGGTGATGGTAGAGGACAGGAAGGCCTGGAGGAAAGTTGTCCATGGGGCCGCGATGTATCAGACATGACTTCGCAACTAACAACAACAACAAGCATCAACGTAATATCTTGGCCCTTATTTTTTTTTTCCAAATGCCCTATGTAAAACTGCACGAAGCCAAACAGCATAAACCACAATGTGTCCAAAACCCAATGTTTCAGGGAGCCATCCAGCATACCATAACATAGAAACAGAGAAATATAGACTTTGCTATTCAACTTGTTATTCTTGTTTATTAAATTCATCCTATTCAAGAGGCACATAGTCCTAATTCAAACTGAATAAAGGATATTTTAATCGCCTATAGTGAACTAAGGTTTTAAAACATTAAATGTTTTGAAAAATGTCGGGACATTAATGAAACAATCTCCAACACCCCCCTCCCCCAAAGAAGACAGAATAGCAAATATTTCCTTGTCCATATTTCGGGCCTGTCATGGTTTTGCTGATAGGGAGTTTAGAGACATTGCAATGCTTCAATATCACAGTGTTCTGACTTTAGCATTGAATTGTTCTGTCAAGACTTCACCAGCATTTGATTGCCTTTTTTCCCCCTTGCCCCAGTCTAGGAGCATTTTTTCCTTTGTTCTTCTGTATTTTTTATTATATTTTTATTCTAAACTCTCCTCCCAAAACTGCAGACTGTTTCATTACAGATATATAGTTTAGAGAGATCATTCACACTTCTTACTAAAGACTGTTTGGTCTTTCAAGAACAGTATGTGAGCAGACTGGGTGCAATTTTTCAAAATCACTGTGAAAAATTATCATCCCTTTCAGTGAAATCTTTGCTTTATGCTCAAAAAAATTATTACTGTTGCTCACAGTCTTGTCGGCCTGCTCATATTTCTGTCATTGATCACCGATAGCTTAACACTCCCAACTCTGATCATTTGTTTTGTAACGCTTACAAAACAAAGCTAACTTAGTATTCAATATACACAAGTATTGCAAGTATTCAATATACACACAAACACACTTTATTTTTAAAAGTGCACAGAACTTAGAGCATTTTTTTCTGAATAAAGAGAGTGGAAATATTCAGAATTATATAAAATTCCTATGTTTGTAGGGCTAGACTATGTAAAGATTAGCTAGCTTGAGAATACTGTCTGTCACAAAACTATCTTTTTGATAAATGAACAGCCAAGAGTGTTTATTGCACACAGCTGCACCAGCATGACTAAGCCAAGCCAACTCCAAAACCATCTTTACTGGCTCAGCCTTTCAAAGCCACTGTGGATAGGCAGAACCACCTAAACAGGAAAAAGAAGAAGAAGAAGAAGAAGCTTCTCTCTGATTGTCAATAATGCCATATTTCATGCCAACCCTCTCTTCCCTGCCAACTGCTCTGAATTAATCAGTACACAGACCTTTTGGTTAGATCATTCATATCAAAGAGACACAGAAGGGGGATACATTTTGTTGCTTTCTTCCTCTTTTATCAAAGGTCATCATTTGATTTTTTTTTTTTTACATCACAATATTTCACTCAGGCTGCTTATAAAGCCCATGATAGAAAGGAAAGAGGGAAATTAAAGAAAATGTCCACCTGTCAACACAGTTGTTTTGTTGTTCTTGACTAGTTGTTCTTGTTGTAGTATGACAACTGCAGATACAATCAAACATAGGAAATCTCATCAGCATTATGTGTTTAAATTGTATTTATGTGGGTGCTGTCATGTGGTGAGAAAAGTAAAAACATTTCAAGTCTTCACTAGAGGAAGCTTTTATGTGGTTATTCAGTTGGATGTATTTATGGGGAAATTGTATTTGTACTCCAGCACTATCTTGATACTTACTCAAAAAGTTTCACAAAAGATCAAGCCCTTCTTTGAAGGGGACTAAGACATAGGGATCGGTAAAAAACAAGACATATTTGTTTGGTTATTTAATGCAAAATTACCTTTTTTCCATTTTCTTAACCTGAACATGGAATGCAGTTTTGTGTCAAAATCCATTCAGTACATCACTGTGTAACTACAAAGGTTTGCATAACAATTTGAAAAACTGTGTATATTTCCAAACATTTTTGGGTGGTGGGTAGCATGCATGTATGTATGTGTGTCTGTGTAGTATGCAGACATATACATCTTATACATATATGTACAAAAATAATAATTTATTAAATGTATATTCCAAAGTTTACCTGGAAACAAACTGGTAACCAGTGCAGCTCATGAAGTAGAGGTGTTACATGAACATCTCAAGATATGCCCATCACTACTGCATTTTAGAACAGTTGAAGTTTCTGGGTAGCCTTCAAGGGCAGGCCCCTTGAAGGGAAGCCCCATTGAAGAGAGTTTTTCAGTTATCAAGCTGTGACATGACTAGGGCATGAACAATGGTCAGAAGGAAACCCTGGTCTAGAAAACGATGCAACTTGTTCATCAGGTCATCCTGGCCATAGCTGCCACCTGCTCATTGAGAAAGAGCTGTGAGTCCAGAATGATCCCCAAATTACAACATCTTAATTGATTGGGAAAGTACAATCCCATCCAATTGGAGATGGTTCTTCCATATCCAAACCCACTCATCCTCCAGGTCCTGGAAGAGAACCTCAACAGGTTCACTTGGCTGGCCCAGAGTTGAAAGATATAATTGGGTGTCTTCAGTGAATCCAAATCAACACTTAGTATTTCCATGTAAATGTTTGAAAGGAAGGGAGAGATAATAGAATCCTGTAGCATCCCACAAGTGAGGAGTCCAGGGGACAATGTCTCCCCACCAACCAATACTGATTGGAAGAGGGCCCAGAGAAAGAAAGAGAGGCACTGTAAGACAGCGCTCACAGAACCAGTTTAGAAGGATACCAAGGTTGACAGTATCTATTCATTAGGAAAAGCATTCATAAAAATGTGAATATTATGGAAAATGTATTCACACAAACAGACAAGATATGCATGAAGTTTCATGCAGGTGTTTTTTTATATGACTTGATACAAAAATGGGCCAAAGTAAAGTTTTGGAAAGGTGCATGCAATAGAGACAACCATAGATTTATCCATCCCTATGCCATGTCATAGGGACATGGTGGCTCAGTAGCTAAGAAGCTGAGCTTGTTGTTCGAAAGGTCAAAAGTTCAGCCGTTCAAATCCTAGTGCTGTGTAATGGGATGAGCTCCCGTTACTTGTCTCAGCTTCTGCCAACCTAGCAGTTTGAAAGCATGTAAAAAATGCAAGTAGAAAAATAGGGACTACCTTTGGTGGAAAGGTAACAGCGTTCTGTGTGCCTTTAGCGTTTAGTCATGCTGGCCATATGACCATGGAGATGTCTTCGGACGTACTGGCTCTGAAACAGAGATTAGCACCACCCCCTAGAGTCGGGAATGACTAGCACGTATGTGCGAGGGGAACATTTACCTTTACCTTAATGCCATGTCATCCTGATCACCTCTCTTTCTTTCTTTCCAAATAAATGGTGTATTGAGACTTGTTTTCTTGTTCATTCAATATATGAAAATTAAATATAGTCTCCTATACTTAATTTTCATATATTGAATGTACAAGAAAACAAGTCTCAATACACCATTTATTTGGAAAGAAAGAGAGGTCTCCTGTGACCAAGCTTCATGGCCATATGTTCGGCAATGAAAATCTTACTATAATGGTGTGCTTTGAAATGCAATGAAGTTAGTTGTTAGCTCTGTAGTCTGTCCTATTTAGTATTCATGATGTGATGGCAGAAAGACTTTTTCCAAATCATCTGAGTGTGTGAGTGGGAGTAATTAATCTTCCTTGCCTGATCACTCCCCCCCCCCCCATCTCCCATTTTTAGTTTTCACAACATGGAGCACCACAAATTTGCTTACACGCCAAATACAATCTAAACACAGCAAAATGAGACAAAAGATAGATTTGTATCTCATGAACAATATTGTGAAATCTTCCTGCCCAACTTATGCAAGAAGCTTCTCTCTCTTCTTAAGAGTCACCACCATAGCATATCTAGTCTGCTGACAATGGGGGGAAAAACATTATTGCTATGGTTGTCCTAATAAAAACAAAATAAAAATATTTATTTCATTTCATGGAAAGCTGGAAGACAACATGACTATAGTTGGTTGGATTTAACTTTAGTCAGCCTTTCAGTAAATCAATTGAATGGAACTTTCAATGGAACTCAAGGGGTCCTTGGTGCTCTCTGAGCTTGCTTGTTTTCTTGTAGATGTTTCATTATCCTAACTAACATCATCAGTGCTAGTCAGTGGTGAAATCCAAATTTTCTTACTACCGTTTCTGGTGGGCATGGTGTGGCAGGGGAAGGATATTGCAAAAGCCCCATTCCCACCCCACTCTGGGGCCAGCCAGAGGTGGTATTTGCCAGTTCTCTGAAGTACTCAAAATTTCTCTGGTTCTCCAGAACTTGTCAGAACCTGCTGGATTTCACCCCTGGTGCTAGTCAATGTAGGTATTGTGCTCTGTGCATAATCACTGTGGTTCAGCTTTTGTCTGCAGGTAGGATGATGTTGGTCTGGTCCTTTTTAGATTTCTGAGGGCTGCTTTGTTTTCTGTTGTAAATTAATTCTGTTCGTGACTTCTGATCTGTAGAGTGATGCTTTGTTTAATGTTTTCTTGGATGTATGTGGTGAGTTTGGTGGTTTTAAATTATTTATTTATTTATTTATTTATTATTGCGATTTATATGCCGCCTTTCTCCCTAGGGACTCAAGGCGGCTTACAAAATGACTACTTCAATACAAATCACAATAGAGAAAAAAAATTAAAATCGACAACCCAATTAAAACAGATTAAAATTATCACAGTGTACCCCCAACAGTTTAGTTGATGGAAGAGCCACGTCTTCAGCTCACGACAGAAGGAAAGAAGGTCGGGGGCTGTCCTGAGCTCAGTGGGCAATCCATTCCAGAGGGTCGCGGCTCCCACAGAGAACGCCCTCCTCCTGGGGGCCATCAGCCGACATTGTTTGGCCAACGGCACCCTGAGGAGGCTGAGTCTGTGAGAGCGCACAGGACGATGGGAGAGTGGCTGGAGATGGTCCTGCAAGTACCCCAGGCCTAAGCCATGAAGGGCTTTATAGATAAGCACCAGCACCTTGAAATGTATCCGGAGTGCCACTGGCAGCCAGTGCAGCTCACGCAGGAGAGGTGTTACACAGGAGTATCGAGATGCCCCCGTAACTACCCGTGCGGCTACGTTCCGGACTAGCTGAAGCCTCTGGACGCATCCCAAGGGCAGCCTCATGCCTCTTCTATGGCTGCAAAAAAAAAAAAAAAAAGACTAGCACTGATGATGTTACCTAGTTAGAGTAATGAAATGCCTGCAAGAAAACAAGGAGAGCACCAAGCACCCCACATTTCAACCCTGAGCTACAAATATTCTCCTTTATTGGTAATGGAACTTAAATCTGTGAGTGTATTATATTTAATAATGACATTTGGTTTTGATTCCATGACAGCAGGAAAGTTATTTATGTATTGTTTGTTTGTATGTATGTATGATTGATTGATTGATTGGTTTGTTTGTTTGTTTATATGATTGATTGATTGAATAACCCTACTTCACACCTTCTGCTCAAGTAAGGTAGCACAGAATAAGGTTTAATTCCCAGGATGATTTACGACATTTCAGAAAATGATCATAGTCATTAAAAATGCACAAGTTAAAACCACATTGAAAAGTTAAATCAATAGAAGTGGAACAAAGGCTACAAAATAAAGCAAGGTAATACTGAATAATAGTTAAAATATGTGATTAAAAAAAATAGATACTGGCTGCAGAGATATCATGATATTATGTGCAAATAATCACATGCAGAAGGTTCCACTCCTCATATTTAAGAATGCCTAGACATAAAAGAATTTTTTTAAAAAAAAATGATGGCATTTGAAAATAAAAGACACCAGAGAGGAAGAGGAGATTGTTTCTTTTTAAAAACTGTATACCAGTAAAAAGCATTTGTTTGTTTGTTTGTTTAAATATTATATGAATCTGGAAAAAAATATCCTCAATTTTATCAGAACTCCTGTTTCCTTCAGTTTATCCTGAAAGACTATCCCTCCTGAAATCCTAATATGACACAATGTTAGGCGTGTAACATGGGGAAAAGCCCTCACAACACAGCAGACACTTGAGCCTGGAAGAGACATCATATGGCATCTTCTTTACTAGCTTCCTATCCACCTTCTGCAAATGTGACTTTCGTCCAGGTAAAATGCCAATCCTGCCTAATTTTAATGCTAAAAGATTGATTGGATTACAAGTCTCATCAGCACTGATAATTTGAATGCAGAAAGGGAAAGGAACATTTTTAAGATAATGAGAACTGGGACTTGTTTGTGAACTTGCGCCTGGATAAGAATGTAAAGAAAATCCCTATTGAATTAGATATATTGGCAGATAAGGCATAAAAAGTATTGATTTTTGGGAGGAGCAAATGTAAAACTCATTCTGACCTTTTCTGTCTGTCTTTAGTTGAAATTGCTCAAGGGAGAACTTCAGATCTGGGCAATCAATCGATATTCTGTTCGCAAGTAGTTTCTTATCAAGAATGAAACTCATTTTAATATTTTCTTACTATTACTAGCTAAAATCACTCAATGGGTGATCTGCTCTGAGTGATCAATAGTTAGTTCTCCTTCCTGCATACATTTTTTTTTATCCAGTGGAATTTTACTGAATTAACTCAGGCAAAGTCTCCTTAATGGATTGGATTTGAGGCCTGCCAGTGTGATTATGGATTGATATTGTCTTACATCCATTTGTGAGAAAAGAATACTTCATACCAGTTTGAAAGTGCATGCCAAAGTGCACATTTAACTGAAATCTGAATGTAATGCAGGTATCTAAATGATCAGAGAATTGCCTGGAAGATATTCTGTTACTTAGAGATTGTGTATATATAATTTAGGATTACACATTTACCTAAAGTTAACTTAATCCCCATCCTTGAAAGACAAAAATAGCTGATTCTGGGGACAATATGCTGACTCTATACCACTCAGAGAGTGCTGTAAAGCACTATGAAGCATTACATAAGTCTAAGTGCTGTTGCTATTGTGATGAATCTCCTTCATTCCAACCATAGGTGACTGTGGTCTTGGAATTCTTTCAAATGAGGTGGGTATCAGGAGGATAATCTTGGGCAGCATAAGCAATTTTACTTTTTTTTCTCTATCTAGCAGATGGACAAGAATAAGAGTACAATTTTATGCAATTAGTATTTTACCCATTAAGTGCTGTACTGGCCAAAAATATTCCTTTCCCAGGTATAGGACAAATCCATTATTAATTGTCCTAGTTGGACAGTGGGGAATGTAGCCCAGACTAGAGCCAGTTGTCCTAAGTATGTAACACAATGAGGATCCAGCTTCTCTAATCAATTATGATCCACAAAATTCAGAATTCTGTGTCAGATTTTCTTTTAACAGAGGTCACAATGTTAGATCCTTAGTTCTCCAGTGGGCTCCAACAGTACTTTATGAGCCTTCAAAAATTTGTAATTTTTCGTGTGGGGAGATGGGAAGGATTTATTGAATAAATGGTGAGTAGTCCTCTTAGATATTTTCAATTTTAATTACATGTAAATAAAAATATTTTTTTTAATCCTAGCCCCATTAACTATTATCTGTAATTCTGCTTCCAGCACTTCCACCCTAGCCCCCAAATCATGTTACACCCTGACCTGGTTTCAAGGATGTTCTAGGCTTTTTTTGACCTACAAAGCATGCCCCTCAAATGCCATATATACCTTTTGTCCTGGTAAAAAATGTGGCTTTAATTCAGGGGTGAAATTCCATCCCCTCCCCACTCCTGGGAGAAGGATACTGCAAAATCTCCATTCCCACCCAACTCCAGGGGAAAGATACTGCAAAATCTCCATTCCCACCCCACTCTGGGGCCAGCCAGAGGTGGTGTTTGCCGGTTCTCCATACTACTCAAAATTTCTGTTACCAGTTCTCCAGAACCTGTTAGAACCTGCTGAATTTCACCCCTGCTTTAATTTGACCTGTATTTGCTAGGATTCTTTCCTGCACAAATGGGAATAAAGAGAAGTTCTACTTTGATCAAAGTAGATTCTTCTTCTTTACTTTGTATTCCTTTGTGCTCCAACATGGTAAAAAATCTGATTACATTTCCTTTTCAACAGAATTCTAAACGTACTTACTCAGAAGATATCTTGTGGTTGTCTACATGTGAAGTTTTATCTTGGTACTTCTAAAGAAAGAGTTGAAAGGGGCATTTAAATGTTTTAACCTGTCAATGTTTTTACTCCATAAATTAACACCAACCTCTTGGGTTTCAAGAAAAAAAAAGATGGTAACTTTTGAATACATTTTTGGAAGCACATTTCGATCTGACAAGCTCTTTAAAATGCTGATCCAGTGATGCTATTCTGTCTCAGCCCATTTATTAAAACACTAGAGTAACAGCAGCACGGAGTGTTCCATCATCTCAGAAGAATTACCAAGGAGATCTAAACTGATAATACCATTGCTTTGTGCTGTTGGTTCTCCTAAGTCAACATTCAACCCGCAGGAAAAGCCCTAGGCTCAAAATTTTTTAAAGAACATATGGTGGATTAAACAAAGGCAGTTCTAGGAAAGCCATTTAGAAAGCAGAATACCAGTTGGTTATCACCACTGGTGGCATTCTGTTGAATAAGCATATGGTATAATTAATATGTAATGTGTTCATCTGTGGTTTGATTGTGTGTATACAGTTCTCATTATCAGTACTTCTTAGAAAAGCTTCATCTTGTTTTTCTTCTTTGTTGGTCTTTGTTTCTATTCCCAGGTATGGAGGAGACAGTAGAAAACCTATACGATGTATTGGGAGATTATAGATAAATCTATCTGAGATTGTTAGTGCTGGGTAATCACCAGAAAGCAAACTTTGTGATTTTTCTCTGCAGGAAAGCACAGGAGACTCTAGCTGATCAAAGAAGTTCATATTTATTTGTATATTTCTCCCCTTCCATGCCCAATGTAGCTGGATGCATTTAAAAGTCCCAAATCATCTGTTAAACAATTAATGTGGTTTCTGATTTCCCATTCCAATAACATTTGGATAACTGAATTATAGACTGGTGTTCTACTGTGCCAGATGTTAAAGGTGTCATTGTGATGGATTTATTGGAGAGAGCCAACAAATGCAAGATACTTTTATGCCTGCCAAAAGAGACAATTAAACTGTGCAGTGATGCAGCTAGAGTCCCACAGCCTGAAGCTTCTCCAAATAACCACCCAGAGAGCATCAGAAGATGGGAAAAGAACCAAGCAAACTTGGCATCATCACCTGGGCTGGCAGGAGTAGTCAGAGATGACTCCTATCCCTGCAGTATCCTTTGTTTTGTTTTGAAATATCTTCTACTATTCGGGATAGGGATAAACATGGGAACATGCATGGCTAAAGATGCTTATTTTATTATTTTTACACTTTAAAAATAATTAACCTTTTCTTGAGCCAAGGATCAAGCTCTCATTTGCCCCTCTGGCCATGGTGTTCCTATGATTTAAGGAAGATTAACTACATTAATTCAAAAAAATTGTACATATGAGGAAAATTATTTTCAATTATAAGTAGCAGGCTGTTAGTTTGCCTCAAATAAGGATAGGCAGCTTTTGGCCTCTGTGCCAAAGACTGCCTTAAATTTATTTTCTATAGCTTTCAGACAATTCAGAGTCTCTTGGCATCTGCCTTAAATTCTTACAGAGTTCTTTTAGCAAGGTTTATTAAGAAGAAAACAATGGGTTTGCAAGAATCCCAGCAATCTCCTCTCTCCAACCAATATATCCCAAAGTACATTTTGGCAGACACTTCTTTGCTTTCTTTTAAACTTCCTCTCCATAAACTGGTGAAGGGAAAAGTCTTTTCGTAGACAATGATGGAACAAAGATTGCTGGGAACCAACCTTTACAATAAGACTGTACTATTAAATTTTGTTAGTAAATCACCAAAGGCACATTTGCTTGCTATTTAATCAAAATGTTTTTCAATTCCTTATATTGAGAATCAGCTTTTAGTGAGATGATGAGCACAAACAATGACTTTTGTATTTTCATTATAGCCTACCAATGTTATTTAAAATTATGCATGAGTTTGACTGGCTGGTTAAAAAGAAAACTAATTCAAAAGAGAAAATCATCTCCTTGTGCCCCAATATGGGTTGTTAGAAGCTGGCTCATGGAACTCTGATTAGGTGAATGACAGCTCCTAGTGTGCTAAGCCTTTGGGGATTAGATCTTTAAGCCATAATTATAAGTAAGAGATTGTTGCATGATAATAAAGCTATAATGGGATGCATTCAAGTTTACAGAGAGCTATTGTGCCATATTGACACCAAGTTTCATTGCTGCCAATTATTCTGATAGACAGGGTTGGGGAAAAGTGTTTTGCCTAACTAGCAAATGTAATTAAAAACATTAACAAACAATTGTGGTATCAATTCGTAAGTTATTGTTACAGGAAGATGGATCATTAAAATAGTATTTCTTACTGAAGAAACCATGATTATTCAGGTGAGGGATTGGAAATGTCTATCAAACTAAGCTGGCATGGAGAATCATAAGTTTACTACTTTGGGGTGCACTTTACCAGCTTTTCACATATCACTAAGAAAAAAGATTAAGCATTCAAATTGGAAAAGTAACATAGTTTTTCTACCCTGTTTGGTTCAAATACTATAAACCAGTAAGAATAATTTAGCATTATTTTCAGTGTTATTTCATATTGGGAGTAGCGTGGGGGCCTAGTATTATAAATGCTTGCCTCCCACTCAGAAGATTCAGAGTTCAATCCTAGGTAGCAGTGGATGAAGAAAAAAAAAAACTGCTGAAAACTCGGTGTAGGCATCAGGAAGGGCATCCAGCCAGTAAACACTCAGATCCATTCAGTTGCTCTGACTCTACCCTGAAAAAGAACTACAGCGGTATAAAAAGGGGAGGTTGTTTTTCAGTATTATTTCATATTCTTCTGCAATCTTTTCCTCTAAACCATTTTTCTTTCATTTCATATATAAAAAAAGGTGAAATAATTTTGATGAAATTTTTCTAATTAGGATAACTGAATTTAATTTGAACACCAGAAGTGTGTCCTGTCCTGTCCTTTTTTTTTTTTTTTTTGCACGGCTTCTTCTTGTATACCTTGTACCTATAGGCAGGAGAAGGAGAGAAAATGACAAAAGGTGGATTGTGATTCCATGATGCTGTACAAACCATGTAACTTACATACTGGGATTTAACATAAGAATGAAAGTACCCAAGGCTGGGGTTTGCAATGTGTCAACATTTCATTATATTTACTTAATGATCAGCTTTGATATCACTGCTAATAGTCTTAAATCCCCATAAATCAATTTAATTACAAAGAAAACCAGCATTTTAGAAGTCCTCCCATGACATTTTTTTTTAAAGATCTGGAAATAAGTAGGATAGAAAGTCTGTTGAATGATGGAAATACTGTATAAGAGGAAAAAGAATACCAGATCAGTCCTCTACTCCGGCCCTTTTGTAATTCAACAAAAAGCTCAAAATAATCATTAGAAGAAATTCATAAGAGATTCTAAATAACCATGAAAAGAAGAAAAACAACATATTTTACCATGATAGAACACTTTGGGAGAGATTAAGAGATATATTTGGCACTACATTCCTTATTTCAATCATAGCTTCATTTCATAAGCTTCATTTAAGGCAAATGCCCCCAAATCTGTTTTAGATATGCTACTAACAACTGGCCAGAGGTTGACTTTCTTTCCCTTCCTTGTGGAACTCAGCTATTATTCCTGACAGGAGACTAAGGAGGACTGGATGTCCTCTGAAATTATTTTGTCCCTAGAGCAGTCTGGTTTCAGATCTGAACATTCAACCATGGATCAATGTACATCATTTAGCTGAGAAATATTACAGTCAGCCCAAAGGTACCCTCTAGCCTTAAATAGACTTGAGGGCAGCTTTTGATTCAATCTAGTGCAAATGGCTCTGGAGGAAATTAGTCATTACAGTTATAGAGTATGGACTTCTTAGGCTAATAACTGCTACACCAAGGGACAATCACTCAAGTAAACAGTAATACCCTTGATGATTTAACTGAACCCATTTCACTAGCAAATGTGTAGAGCAAGGCTGTTTTCACCCCATTGTTATTCATTTTTTCTATGAACAAAATTGTTGAAAAGTTTGCTAAGGCAAAGTTCCATCCTCAATCTCTTGTCTACTGCCACATCTATATTCTCTGTTATGCTTATGATGCAGCCATAGTATCTGTAACCCAAGTAGACCTCCAAAGATGTCTTAAAGCTCTATCAATTTACTGCTCTAGTAAACACCTCAAAATAAATTAACTCCAAAACCAAAGTCCTGTTTTTACATGAAGCATGGGAAACATTTCAAGGCCCCAATTAGAAAATAATTAATGGCAAACTCATCAAGGAGATAAAATCCTTTAAATATTTGGGTCTCTTTTTTCATTCTTCTACCTCAAAGAAAAGAGCTTCTAATAAAAGCTCTAAAAGCATCCCTAGCAATTACTAATTTGCAGGTTAATTGGTAACAATTATGTCCCAACAGCAATTAAACTATTAAAGCTAAAATTGTAGCTTTGATATTATATAATGCTCAATTGTATATTTTTAAGGAATCTCCTTGCTTAGAAGCAATCAAATCAAATTTGTTGAAAATCTTACTACTCTACTGTCAGTGTTCCAGAAAACCCCCAATTCCAAGTGAAAACTCTGATGCAAGCATTTTTCAAAGTTCTATTTACTAGAATAGGTAAACTGGCACATCTGGGAAAACCCGAATCTGAGAGGTCTAGGTTTTCCCTCAGTAAATCAAACCCCCCAAAACCATCCCCTCACTCCTCAGATGATCACATGCTCCAATCAACAGCCGTCCCATCTTGAGACATAACTCTGACCACTCCTTCTCCAGATGCAGGATCGCCCTGACCTTGACCGACAGGAAGAATGCTATTATGTCTAAAGACAACCCCTCTACTAAATCCCCCCTCCTACTTTCCCACACAGGAGAAGGTGGCAGCATGGAAGCTTCTGGCCTAATATGGCTTCCAAAGCTGACATCTACAAGTTCCTTATTCAACTTTCAATGCCATAATACAACTAGAATTAGGCTACATTTCCCTTTGTCATATTAGATTCTAGCTGAAGCAACTTTCTTAGTTCATCTCACCTTCCTGGATAGGTTCTCTTCCAACTTGACGAGGCAATGATGCTTAAGCATATTGCTTTCTTACCTTGTCAGCATTACCTTCATTACCTAACTAACTAAAGCAGAGAGTTTGGGATCTATTTAACCAGAATGACAAAGTCAAATTCTCCCATCCCTTTTATAGGTCATCCTTCCTTGTCTGTCACTAGATATCTCTATAATATCTTATATGTTCTGTTTAGGAGACTATTTGCATTGGCCCAGATTGGGCCAGTGGTGGGATTCAAATAATTTAACAACTGATTCTCTGCCTTAATGATTTCTTCTAACAACCAGTTCACCAAACTGCTCAGAAAGTTAACAACCAGTTCTCCCAAAGTGGTGGGAACTGGTTGAATCCCACCACTGGTGTTAGCTATTAGGGCAACAACTGGTAGATATACAATATAAGTGTTCCATATGAAAATCAAATTGGTTTTGTACAGACTCAGAGGTAGAATCTGTCTCACGTGTGCTATTAAAGTTGCCATTATGCACAATCATGTTTAATGCTTCCAGTTGTTAATAACTCTAATTAACATTGTGACCACAGTGTCTTTGGAAACCTCTAAAAAGTTTGCAAGTTTCTTATCAGTAGCTGTCTGGTTCCTCCCTTTTGCTATTAACTGTTAGCTCTTACTGCTATAGGATTTTCGTACAATTTAAAAATAACTTTTATAGTTGTTGTATTGTATGCTGATCTTTTATTAAGTTTGGTCTTGGATCGTAAATAAATTTTGATGATAAAAAAAAGGTTTTGAGTGCATTCCCCATATAATAAAACTTACCAACTGTTTGCAAAAATAACAATAGTTTTGTAGCTTCAGTTATACAAAGACTGGGAAGCCTGAAAGATGTCACTGTACTTTTTTTGTTTTCATACAATAAGGCAGGCAGTTCTTCAGATTTCAATGAAACCTGCAGATAATTCTCTCTAAATTTTAAATTACCGTGCCAACGCCTGAAGCACTGGAATTTTCATCTCAGTAATCCATGTTTTTGTTTTGTTTTGGTGCATCAAAGTGTAATGCTAAGGAATTGTGATATTACCATTTTAGTTAGTTTCCATAGATACAGCAATAAGACTGGCATGTTAAGGTAAATATTGCATTATCCTATAAAAGCAATGCATTGGAAATGGGTAACAAGAGTTTATCTTAAGGATTTAAAATGGGGAGAAAGCAGAACAAAGACCTGATATAGCTAACAATGTTACCATTGCAAAGATATGATCATAGTCTCATGCTGACCAAAACAACATGGTGAAGCATTATTAGGCACTTTATTGGAAGAATCTGTTAACAAGAGTTCTAAACTCCTACGGTTTTGGCCAGTTTCCCCCTTGTGTTCTACTTCCAAATGCCAAGTCTACCTGTAAGCAAATGGTTTTCTGTTTGTTTGTTTTTTAAGATGTCTGCAGAGGTAAAATTGGCAGAAAAGAAAAAAAATTAATTAGCTCAACTGTTTTCTTTGAAAATGCTTCTTATTTTTTTCATCAGAATGATCAGAGAATAGGTCATATATTCCTGATAACATGTCTACTTGGTAATTATTGAAGGAAAATTATGACTAATAGAACTCGATATTGAAGGTGGGATGAACTTCAAGATAAAAACCTTGGCCGCACATGTCCAAGATCAGGGCATACTGCAATCTGAGACTATAGCTAAAGGGAGAATATGACAACCAGAAACAACTGAGCATTGATTTTTGATGTTTCACAAATGAAATACAGATTATCCTCACCAGCAGTAATTGGGGTGGGAAATGAGGCAATCATAAAACACAATGTCACACAATCTTGTGAATTTACAACAGCAGTCCCAGTTGTTGCTGTTCAGCGAGTTCCACAATGTTCATGACCATGTAATCAATACTTACATATTCACATCCAATTGCACCCATCCAATTAAATCTGCCTGCTCCATCAGTACAGCTACAGGTGTGGGGGGGGCATGTTGTGGGCCTTGTCACCCAAGAACTTTCATTTGGCAGGTTCAGGAGGAAAGCCTTCTCTGCTGCATCACTTGCCATTTGGTACATCATTCCCCTGAGGTGAAATTGACCACCGCCCTGTTGGCCTGCCAGAGGGCCCTCAAAATTTGTTTTTGTCATCAGGCTTGGGGATCCCATGGAAACATGGAGCCCATTAAAAGGCTGGTATACATTGATTGCATTTTTCCCTGCCTTTTGTTAGTATAGTTATTAACTGCTTTAGTTGTTTTAATGGATAAATTATATTGACTGTTTAGTTTTCTTTTAATTGTATATGCCACATAGTTCTCTGCAAGTGAGATGGGTGGCATTACAAATTCATTAAAGAAATAAACACATTTGAGACCTCCTGCCAGCTCTCGCAGTGGTACTACATGTCATAAACTGGCAGTGAAGTTCACAACATGATAATAATGTGACCACAGGATGCTGTGACATTGTAATTGAAAGCCAATTGCCAATGATGGATACAGAACTACAGGGGCTCTGTGACAGCCACAACTCTGAGGACCCAATTGTGCATAATGCTCGTTTAGCACCCTACCTTAGAAAGGTCACTGAATAAGTGACTGCTAAACAATGTCAGGGAATTGCACAGCAGGTGTCCAAATGAAGTCATAGACGCTGACACGAACTTGTAGATTTATTAAAAAAATAAATATATTTTATATCAGCAAACTAGATAGTCAGGCAAACAGGAATATCATCAGGTAAATCACAGAGTGCACAGGGCACACAGAAGAAAAAGGCGGAAAAAAGGGGAAACTCCCCCTCTACAGCCATAGCAACCTATCACAGTGGAGATTGCCTCATGTAGAAAGTAGCACTCCTATACTAATGGACCACAATTGTGTGTTCTGGCTCACTGCACAATCCCACTGCTCTAGTTTAAAAATGTAAATATCTTAATACATTACCTGTAATGCACATGCCCTTCTAAAGATAGATGGACAATATGATAATTAAATCCAGGGGTTTTGTTTACCTAATTGCATTACGGCTGGTATTTTTTTTTCCTATAGTTTTTAGTCATAACCAGAGACATTACGTGGACTAAACATGATGGAAAGGCATATATGACCTGAAGGTTGTATGCTACATTCATCACACAAGTGTAGAAAGTGTTTGGACATAAATGAAATATAAAGGGCATCTAGCACAATTTACAAAAGTTGTTTCCTATGCCATGTTTGTGTCATTCTGGAAGCAAAAACAAAAAAACAATTTTAGAGCATATTTTATAAGGACTCTTTCTGACTTCATCGTCTGTGACACCATCTCTTCAAACATGATTGTGACCACAAAGAAGTTATCTTTGCGGTAGAACTTTCTATAGAATAATGGATAAGAAATGAAATAACAGTGCCATGTGTACTTGAGAACATCCCATAACACTTGTCAGCATTATCCTTATGCTACAGATGGGAAGAGAGAGATGAGGCTGGAAGAAAATGGCTTGCCCCAAGCAATTTAGTAAGTTGAAATCACAGATTAAATTTCTTAATTCACAGGGGGCAACTAATTGTCATTTGTATTGTAGATAATTTTAAGGAAATGGTGGGTTCTGTTTAAAGTGTCTCCCTCAGGCACCAAAATTTCATGGACCATTCTGTCACACATTACAAAGAAATAGAGGGGATTAACCGAATGTTAAGAAGGCCTTGGAAAATACTAGATTTAATCATCAATGCTTTGAGAAAAAAGTATTATTATTATTATTATTATTATTATTATTATTATTATGCATTAAACATGAAACTTAGTCAACTGAACATTTAAAAATGTATCATAAATACCATTGACTGGTGCTAATGGTTGATACAGGTTGCTGCCATTATTATTATTTATTATTATTATTACAATTATGTTAGGGCTCTATTCTCATATTTGAGTAATTCCATTTTATCTTTTCAAATATTTTTTCATATTAATTATGACACTATTTATTAATTGTTTTTATTTTTTATTTTTACTCTTTGTACTGTTTTTGACATATTAAAAAGCTACTTCTAAAATAATATCCAGTTTTACTCATTCAAAGCCTTTTGTTTGATTTCCGTTTTTTTTCCCTTGATTTACCAAAAAATATGTGTTTTTTATCTAAGGGGGTGGGGGGGATGGTTTCTTTTGAACACCAAGATTCATATTTCCAAAACTGGGGCAATTAGCAATTAATTGCTTGATTTTCTCCACCCATTAAATTCTTGACAATCCCAAATGTAACTCAATACCGTCTGATCATTTGTTAGCATTTTCTAGCAGACTATTTTAAAATGCTTAATATGACTGAGTGCATTACCCCTTTTCCTTCTTCTGTCTTATTCTTATCATTTTACCAGATGAAATGTTTTTGTGAACCAAAGATTAAGCACCATTTTATCAATTTTGAATTCACATACCGTATATTGTTTTTTCTCATAGCAATCTGACTTTCATTGTTCTTATGTCAAATATTGTTCACTTCCAAGATGCAACTTCTTTGTATTTTGCCTTAATTATTTTTCATCTAGAGGATGCCCCATATCCAGAGAAACATTAAATAAAGTCAGCAAGTAGCACCGTTAATGTAGAGCTTTCTGATGAACTTTAATTATTGGTTTGAATTATTGATTTTTTGGTTGGATAAACTAATTCCTCTATAACTACATGTAAAACTAATAGATTATAATTAGGGGATGAGATAAGCAATAGAGATTGGTTTCATCAAATAATTATGCTGCTCAGTTTGAAATATATTAAAGTCGCATGTTTCCCACCTAATGGGTGAGAAAAGAGATCATTTATATCGTTCATACTAACATAAATCTCATTTGCTGCTGCTTTATTATTTAGAAAAAGAGAATTGCTTCCAGACTCTCCTGGTGTGAGTGGGAAATGAATAACAACTTCCCTGCCATTTAATCAAGCTACATATAAGTTATTCTTTAAGTGATGTTTCCATAAGAAATTATTATAAGCTATTTAATTTGAAGGTTCTCTTGGAGCAAAAAAGGACCTCATGATTTAGAGGATCATTTATGGTTGCTCTCTTGGTGCTCTGAAGAACATTTTGTATCTGTCAGTTGTTCTTGATTCTATGAGTTTATTTATTTTTATGTACTTATTCCATTTGTAATCTGTCACAATCCAAAGTGAGTCTCAGCAGCTGTTTTCATTCTGCAGGGAAACAGAACTTGACCTATGGCAGACATAATCAATGGTGAATGCTCAACCCTGTTTAGGTGATGTTGTGATAGGACTACAATTATAGAGCAACCTACAGACTACCTTAAAAGAAGCAAAAAATCTAGATGCCTTTCACTGAACATTTAAATAGAAAGTACATTAGTTGCTCAGTTGGATTTATCAGTTGAGACCTGGATGGAGGAAATTGCATATCTTCTACTCCTTGTAAACATCTTGATGGTCTTTGATATCATTGATAAAGATAATACAACTAAGAGGGTTAGGAGTGAGGAGGAAATACTTTATAGCTGTTGTGCTTCTTTCTAAATGATAGTTGAAGGAGTTAAGAAGTCATTCAACCAGGAACTGGTGCTACAGGTATTGTTCCTCTTTCTTCTGGTTTTTTTTTTTTAAATCTACATGAATTAGCTGTTTGTTTGGTTGTTTAAACAATTTGTAGAGCTACCTGTTTCATTCTGGGTGCTGTACAAATATTGTACAAACTGTACAAACTCATGGTGCCTAAATTAAGCAATTAAGTAAGAACTCTAAAACAGAACCATATCAACACCAAAAAAACTTGCTTAACTGCCTGACTCAAAAACCTGGGGGAACAACCAGGTATTCAGAGTCTTTTACAAAAGCTAATAAGGTTGGGCCAACCGGCCCATCTGGATCTCTAGCAGGATGCTGTTCCATGGATCAGGACTACCCACAAAAAAAATTCCTAGCCCTAGATTCAACAAGATGGTGTTGTTTGATGGAAGACACTCATAACATGCCCTCCCAGCTAAACGTAGGGGTAGGTAGTTCTGCAATAATCTGGCCCTATGATATATTCTAATTGAGAATCACTAGTCTATTAGCTCTTGAGTTGAGCCAAGAATGTGGTGATTTTCTTGACCTGGTGCCTAGCAGTTATAAAGAATTAAATGACAAGAAATTAGCTAAAAATCCAGCCAATCAGAACTGCTGTTTGTTTAGAAACCACCTGATGTTTTCTCTGTTCCATTGTTAACTCTAGATGAATGGAGCATTTCTCTGAGATAACATATCTGCGATTCGGGGGTCATTGTAGCTAGAGAGATAAAAGATTTTATCAAGGTATGACTAATCCACCAGTTGAGACACTTTATTGTATGAGGTTCTGGATACAATTAGCTAATAATTAACCCTTTTCTTATCAAGACTTGACTACTGCAATGCTCTTTCCATGGGGATATTATTCTTTCAAGACTATTTGGAAGCTTCTGTTGGTGCAAAATGTAGCATCAAGCATTCTGGTTGTGGAAGACTGCCATTGCTGCATAACAAAATTTGATGGCATTTCTTTGATTTTATAGACCAATGAGTGCAGTTCAAAGTGTAGATTTTAAACTATAAACTATAAATTTCATAGGTTGGCTCATGTAACTTTGAGGACATCCTGAGGTTTTGGAAAGAATATGGCATTTTTCAGTATATGTTTCATTCCTGTGGAATATCCTATCTCCAGAAATACAAACAGCATCCTATTTTAATGGGCTTAGGAAAGAATCAACATGAGCTCTTTTGCCCAACTTGCAGTTTTATGGATATTACTAAAGGTTTTTTTTTTTTTTAATGAAAGCTAATCACTGATTGAGATGCTGAGGTAGACTGTATTTTTTAATTTTCTTTTTAGCAGCTAAGGTTTTATGTAGGTATAAACTGCTAAGAGTCCACGTGAAGTCATTAGTATATACACATTGTAAATAAATATTGTGATTCTTTTTAAAAATAACAACAAACCTTAGTTTTTGTACTTATTTAATTTAATATGTTTATTTAATTTAATTTATATTTTAAAACAATTTATCTGGCTTCCTATCTCACAGCAATGATTCTGGGAAGCTCACAAGGCGATATAATCATGCAACAATAAAACTAAATCACCCATTTCCATACAAACAAAGTCAGGGTCAAGAAAAATCAATCCCAATTTACCACAGATATAAAACCATTCAACCAATGGTTTGAATGAGCAGAGCTCATTTAACAGTCCAGCCCAAATACCCAAGGGAACAGCTAGATTTTGTGTGCCTTATGAAATATTTTGTGACATAAATTATAGATTAAATTATAAATTATTATAAATTAGAGTTCCATTACTTTCATTATATGCTCTATATACCAAATATATCTATCATTCTCTGTGGTATTCAGTCATGACTGAGTTCAGTTATGTTGGAAACTATCTAGTAATCTTTCCAAAATATGATTCACAATGTCTAAGAAGTCCACTGTACATGTGGTATGACTTGATTGGACTGAGAATATACTTCTATTCACTGGGTTGTCAATGAAGTTTTGGTGGTCAACATTAGGCTTTGACACCTACACATTATAAATATGTAAGAAGCAGTGATAGAGGTCAATGCAGAACAAGTGAAAAGAACAACAACAAGATATATGGTCAACTTTTAATGTACACAAAAGGAAAGGATAAGAATGGAAGGGTGTTGGTAGTGTAGATATTAAATGCAAATTTATCAACATCCTTCTGTTTAAATTTTTTATTGAGTTATAAAATAAAATAAGATACAAAATACAAAAGTAAATAGGAAAACAGTGGGGAGGAAGAGGAAGAAGACAAGTGAGGAAGGATAAGAAAAAAAGAAACAAGAAACACTGACTTCCAACTCTCTCTGTTGCAGTAAAATAAGGCATTAACATCAAATCACAACTTTTTGTTTTTTCGTAAAAATATGACCAAGCCTTTTCTATAAAGATCTATCTATCTAATCGGTAAAACCCAAAATCAAATTTTCATTCTTTTCCACTTCAAGCACAAAGTTCAGAAGTGGTCTCCATGTGGAAACAAAAGTACTTATATATTTTTTCTTTAATCAAAATAGTCAATTTTGCCATTTCAGCCAACTCTATCAACTTCTATAACCATTCATCCATGGTAGGAATTGAAGTGTCCTTCCATTTTTGTGCATACAATAGTCTTGCTGCTGTCAGCATATATAGCAACAAAGTTCCATTTTTTTTTCTCTAGGTCTTTTTCCATTAGGTCCAAGAGGAAAAGTTCTGGTTTCATCTTTATCTCCATTTTCAAAATTTTCTGTATTAAAATATGAATCATACTCCTATTATTATTATTATTATTATTATTATTATTATTATTATTATTATTTGCTTTATCACATGTTCACCATATTGTAGATGATAAAAAGTGTTCTGCCCCAGCTACAGACCCCAAAGAACGCAGCACACACAAAGTCGGTACAAACCTTAGTTTACTAATTAAAGACTACTAATGAGTTTTCTTAGTAGTTGTTCCAACACAAGTCCAGTTTAAATCAGTCTTTTCTGAACAAGGGTTGTTAATTTAACTTCATTAACAGCCAACAAGAATCCAAAGAATAATAACTCAATTCTGAGGCACAGTATTTCAGATAACCATAATCTTACTATGGTTGGCAGAATGCCCAGAAGCAATTTGCAGGAAAACTAACGAGAGAAACAAGAGCCGAATCAAATGTTTCTGGAATCAAGACGTGAAGAAATATGAACGAAGTTGTTTCCTGCAAATTGCATCAGTCATCATCCTTCTTTAAATAGGCGAGGGGAGTGGCCAATGAGCCCCAAGCCTTACTCTCAAGGAGACCTCCTGAGGAGCCACTCCTGCCTTTTGGCAGCTCTGCGCACTCATGCATCGAGAAGAGGCTCCTCCTTTTCCTCCTCTTCACTTATGGGAGCTTCTAGAGGTTCTGAAGGCCCTGGCTGAATCCCCGCCTCTGGCACCACATCTTCTCCAGCCTCCTCATTGTCTGACTCGAGCGCCAGCTGCACAGGCTTCTGGTGCAGCACCACACCAGCCTCCTCGCTGTCGGAATCAGCTACTAACTGCACAGGCTGCTGACAGGCCACAACAAAAAGTCCCTTCTCAAACATTCATTTAACATACCTGTATACTTTTTAGATAACTTATCTGGTGTTAAATACCAATGATACATCATCTTACAGAAATTTTCTTTTAGATTATAATTTAATGTCAATTTTAAACCCTTTGTCCACATATTTTCCTATTGTTCAAGCATCACATTATATCCCAAATTCCTTGCCCATTGAATCATACAATGTTTTACATGTTCATTTTCCAAATTCAATTTCAGTAACATTTTATAGATCTTAGCGATTATATGTTCATCGTTTCTACATAATAAATTTAGCGCCATCCTAATATAACAGTCATGATGTTTTGAACATCTCCACCCGCTAATCCGAACTCTCTGGCTTTTTTTGATAGAGATGTCCTTTTACAGAATTTGATATTTTATGAGGCTACATTCAAAATACGTTTTTGACCTAATAAGGAACCATCTGCATGATGATCAAAAGTTAAATTCACATATAAATATGTTAATAGATATAGAGCCTAATTAGAATTTTGCAAAACAGCTGATCATTTAGACCCTTCTACACTCTGTCATTTCTTTGACTTTCCCAAAACTTGGCATTACCTTTATAATTAAAAAAACTCAGGCACTAGCTAATTAAAAATAGTAAATTACTTCAAGAATTTGTCATAGATCAAGTATTAGGTATTTGATTGCTACTTATTGCTTTGCATTTTTAATTTGCCATTAGATCAGATGCATAACATTTGACATTAAAAGTTGCATGATTTTGGCAACCTGTGTTTAAAAAAAATGCCTCATCCATTTTTGTAGAGAAAAATGACTAATTCAGATCACATCTCTGCTGTGAAGTCACCTTAAGCAAGGCTCTTTAAAAGCAAGAGGGAAACAATGAGGAAGATGGAGAGCATGCTGATTTATCTTGCAAATTTGCTAGAAATTGTTCAACAAAGTCATAGCTCCTCCTCCTTAGCAATTGCTATACGCCACTATTTCTAAATGTATTGAGGTTACTCATTTGTTTTTTTCACATTTTATTTTTTTATCTTCATTGTATTTTGTACTTTACTAAACCTTTTTTTTTAAGGAGCAATCTGTATTTAAATATGTATTTCAACTAGGACTACATTCTAATTCAGTACAAAGCCCAAATCTGGCATGGAATGGGGAAATTTGGAATGAAGTTCAACTCAACTTTATTGTTCCATCTCAACTCATTTTATTTTACATTCAGATTGCATGAAGCCATGCTTCTGTTAAGTAGTTTAATACACCTGCTGAAAAACACAGTGGTTATGTGTCAGAAAGGGTGGTAGAGAATAAAATCAAAACAGTACCATGCTGAGGATGGGAGAGGTAGGAGTGTATAAAATTTGGGCATCTGTAGGTCCATCTTGAAATTTGAATCCTATTATCCTGTTGCCTTTTAGATAGTTTGCAAGACCATTGTACAGTAAATGAATAAATTCTCTTTCTCTGTAGTCATGACTTATAGTTGCCTACAATATTTTCTGACATGAAATGGTCACCTGTGAAAAACTCACATTTATTTTTGTCTTGTTTCTTCTGATTGCCTTTTCCAGTGCTTTCCTTTTCTCCCTTCCATTAGAAACAGTGACAGTTAATCCTCGACTTACAACAGTTCATTTAGTAACTGTTCAAAGTTACAACAGCACTGAAAAAATGTGACTTATGACCTTTTTTCACAGTTATGACCTTTGCACCTTCCCCATGATCATGGAATGGGAATTCAGATGCTTGGCAACTGGTTCATATTTATGACTGTTTTGTATTCCAAGATCATGTGATCATCTTTTGTGACCTTCTCGCAAGCAAAGTCAGCGGGGAAGCCAGATTCACTTAACAACCATGTTACTAACTTAATAACTGCAGTGATTAACTTAACCACTGTGGCAAGAAAAGTCGTAAAATGGGGCAAAACTCACTTAACAAATGTCTCACTTAACAACATAAATTTTGGGCTCAGTTGTAAATTGAGGATCTTTTTTTCAAAGAACAATATGAGCAAAACTCTAATCATGTAAATGTATGGGCGATTTTATAATCTGCCATCTCATTTTGAATGTACTAATAGGTGGATTATTGTGCATTATTGTGTATATAAATACATTAGGCCAGTGATGGCTAACCTTTTCCACCCACCAGAATCCCCAAAATGCAATGCGCATGAGGCCCCCCCACATGCCCCCTATCCATGTATGGATGGCCTCCATATGCCCCCCGTGCATGCATGCATGGCACTGCCACATGTGCCCAGCATATGCGTGCATAGGCTCCCATGTGCATCCCGTGCATGCACAGCAGAGACCCGAAGACCAGTTGGCCGGTGGGAGGTGCGTGCGCATGCACGGTGGAGCTCAACTGGGGTGACGGCTCGCATGTCCACAGAGAGGGCGCTGCATGCCACTTCTGTCATGCGTGCTATAGATTTGCCATCACAGCATTAGAAACTTGAAGTAGAAAGATGGAGAAATGTGGAAGAGAACAATAGGGAAAAATCAATCAATTTCTACTTACAAAGAATTACTGGAAGGTTTGGGCATTTGTAGATGTGGTTAAAAGATGTAATTGCCATGATCAGAAGACGAAATGTCCTGAAGAAATCCCTCTGTCATTTGTTACAGTTAATCCCTTCATTATATTCTGTTTTTGCTTTTTCTTCTGTATGTTTTATTTTAATATATCTAATATTTAATATATTCTGGTGAAAAGATATAGGTAGGCAGGCAGGCAGGCAGGCAGGCAGGCAGGCAGGCAGGCAGGCAGG
>WNWU01000053.1:3807194-3818330 GCA_012654045.1 Ptyas mucosa | reverse complement strand
ACTTCCGCATAGACTGAATGAGCACGACCATCAGTATATATCTGACATGCCTGGGTGTAGTAGTGTGTTTGAGGTTTTAGAAATGCTCTTCCTGGTAATTTTCTCTAAAATAGATCGGCATTATTGCATTGCAGGAAGGAAGAGATGAGAGGGTGAATGGTTTGCCTCTCCGGAGGACCTTAGGGATCTCTATTAAAAAGCTGAATGTCAGTCAGAGTCTTCCTTTGTCCCGCAAATTTCAAGGTACCTGACTCAAAATGTCAGCTTACAATTTTAAAAAGAGTCCATTTTTTTTAAATGAATATGGACACAGCCATATTAAAAAGCAATCTCTATGAGTCCAAGAGAGGTGGCACTGATCTTATTTGTGGCCAGAGACTCACTTCTGTGGTAATAGGATGTGAATGCCTAGATATTATACCAGTGCATCCAAAACTTGGATTGGATAAAAGTGGCTTTTCTTGGATAATGACAAATAAGCCCAATCACAACAGGGATATTTAGACAAGACAATATTTGTCTACACTGAAAAAGAAGAAAGTGATACTGACATTGGGTTAATTCCATAGAATCTATGATGTTCTTACTTTTCACATATTTTAAATAATAAAAGGACTTGTTATTATGTATGATAGAAAAACAAGTAGAATGGGTGATTAAAAATGTATGTTTGAGACAGGGGAATTTGGGGAGAAAATTATTAGACTCCAGTAACTGAGGAGTGTATAAAATACATGTAGGTGCTGATTCAACCAAGCTGAAGCCTTTTTAGCAGAAGGTATTAATATATTCTTAGTTTCATTCTGACTGGTGAGCACCTGCCTTAATTTCTAGGACTAGCTCTAAAGGGTTGGGTTATAACCATAGGAGTTGATAAATAACAGTTTGAACTTTTTAATGTTTACACCCAGAAGTGTCATATTGTTAGTTCAACTCACTTCCTACTAGAAGTACACATGATGTAATCCTAGAAGTAGGAGAGTTTTATAATGGCTGAATTGCAGAACTTTGGAAGTCTGTTTATATGTCTTCTGAGCGTATCTATGGATGTTTTTTTGCATTTTTTTCTGCAACCTCTTAAGGTTGTAGAAAAAAATGTTTTTAAAAGTAAAAAAAAAAAGTTGGCATACCCACCCAGTCACATCACCCCCCACAAGCCACGCCTACAAAATCAGCCACGCCCAGAGAACCAGTAGTAAAAAAAAAATTAGAACATCCCCCCCCCCCGGTCAATGGTGTCCCTCTTTACCAATGTTAAAATCTGGTCACCTTACATATATATGATGTTGCCTTGCATCAGATCTAGAAGCTGCTTTAGGAAAAGTCTTTGTCAGAAAGACTATAGAAAAATGTTCCTATCAGTGGTGCCTTATGTGAAGATCAGACCCACTAAAGATGTGCAACATTTTGGCAGCACAGAGGGCTGCAGAGGCTGGTTGATGATAGAAAATGGTGAGCGTTGCCTTTCATGTGGAGAAGACTGCATTTTTCATTTTATATGGAGGGGAAGGGAGTTGGACAAGAGGTTCTACTATTTTAAACTTCTATTTGTTTGTTTAAAAAAAGTATACTGTTTATGTTTTCTTGCCTCAAAGTAGCAGAAATCACATTTATAAATGTTTCAAGTCTCCCATGTAATTTTCATGCTTTCAAAATGATGAAAAACCGTACCACTGAATTTTGACAATAGCGGTCATAAATTTCTCTGGGGGCCACAATGTTTTGTTTTGTTTCTTAAGAATCTAATGCAGCCATGTGGCCAATCACTGCCAAATCCTCCGATATAGGTTGTTCTCAAACAATCTCTTTTCCTATTTTCCTCTTTCTTACTTTTTTCATCAACTGTCAATATACTGTGCCTAATAAGTATGATTGGGCCCACTGAGGATCCCTTCCACCTCTCAACACCAAAAGTGATACCTCTTGTGTTCTGTTCTGTTTTTTCAGCAATCTACTGAACTTTGACAGTCTCCAGCATGCTAGCACCTTGTTTCTCGGTGATTTGTGGGCTGTAGTCCAGTTACACTGTTAAAAGTACCACAGATAGAAAGCTAACTTTGAAAAACAGTAGTTTGCCCCAGGCCAACCAGACCTTCTGTAGCCAAAATGACACCTGAATCATAGATCTGTAGTTCAAAACTCAATTTCGCAGCTGAAATATATCAGGGAACATTTGTAGAAAATCTAAGTGGAGTGAACATTTTAAAATGGATTAACACCTCAAACTCACATCTAAATTAAAATGTGCATATTTTCCCCAGTTACTAATATATATTATATACTAATATATATTTTGTATACATAGGAGGATTGACAGTACTAAAAATAAAATGAGGTAGAAATGTGTAAACAATTTTAGCTGATTTTACAATCTTTGTAAAGCAACTTTCAGAGGCATTGTTTTTAACATTGGTTAAAATGTTAAAACAAAGCATTGTATGTAAAAATGTAAAAACGAAGCATTGGTTTCTGGATCTCTTTAAAACTGAAAGTATGAAAGGTTTTTTTTTTTTGAAGATGCAGTTTTGAATGTAAGTTCCTTAAATATAAATATATATTTTAAATATGCAATTTTTTCAGACAGCCTTTCTCTAATTTTATAATGTAATCTTTAACTTCTATTTTTACTGTTTTCATTCTTACAATTTGTTGTGTTGTTTTTATTGCTTTTATTGTGTAGTTTTTACTGTGGATGTTATAATAGTTTCTTTTTTTAAAAAAAAATATTTTGGTGAAATAGAAATGTTTCAGATAAATAATGGCTAATACTGTTGTTTTTATGAAAGTTTTCCCAGTGTAAATTTTGTAGCATTACTATAACAACTCTTCTTGTATTGCACTTTGAAAAAGAGATTTGTTTTTCTCATATATCTTTCAAAAGTAAACAGAAATGGATATGTCTGTGTGTGGATACAGAAATGTTTGATCAAAGATGTCCAGGAATTATTTCATTGCCAGCTAGCTGGACTTTACATTCCTCCATGAAGCTCTCTAAAAAATTTCCAGTCACTCTCCATGTTTCCACTCTTCTTAACTTTATGCCAATCTCCATTTTTTTTCTTCCTAACTGACAGAATCAATGGGGCTAAGTTGAAGAGAAGACAGAAGAATCAGACCTTATGCTAACATTTCTGTCTGATGCATGTACTGTAGTTGCACACTATAAAACATCTGCAAGCAAACACAAACCAGCAACAATTCTATGTTGTTTCATCTTTAAAACAGGAGGCAAGAAATGATTAGATCCCTATAGATATCACCAAGAAAGACTGTCAGTTTCTATCGCCCATTTTTAAGGGAGTAGCGCATCCATATAATATCTTTCGCCATCAATTAATTTCATCTTTAATTACATACCAGTCCATCCTTTTCGTCATAGTTACATCAGCTCATGTCAGATCACCAAGAAAGACGGTTTCTGACTTTGCAAATGCTTTGATTCACATTAATTTAATATCAAATAGCAGGTACCCAAGCTAGCTGCCTGCAGACTTTAAACTGATCATTTGATTGCACCCATTCTTCAAAATAGCAGGTCTAATTGTAACCACTGCCCAAAACCTATACCTAAAGTAGCCTAAGAGTACATTGATGTTGATATGACAATCAGAGTGATGGCAGAATTTTGCTTTTAGGTGAAATGATAGCTGTAATTTAACCATTACACAATAAACATTAGCAGTTGTTAAGAAAACTTTCCTGTATTCCAAATACTATTTCTCCTATACTTTACCAGCATGCCGAGAAAAGCTCCCTAAAGTAGCCTCCTTTCAAATCAAATCTCTTCAATTTTCAACAATTGGAAAAAAAGCAACAACTTATGTTTCCCACCCAAATCCATCTGCACTTTAGGAACAACAACAAGAAGAAAGAAGCTTCTAAAGGTCTCTCAGTTATTATAGCTGGCCACATAATCAGCCAGAGTTTTAGACTAGATTTGACATTTTTGTCTATTATTGAGTTCTTCCCAAGAATAGGCATATGTTGTTTACCACTATTAAAGGTATCATCACAGGATGTAAGTCGTTCCAAGAAAAGCTGCCTTTTGCAAACTGACTGTTGGTGATTTTGGCAATGCCATTAGTGTTCAAATGCCACTCTAGATATTTTGGAATTGCACCCAAGGCTTCATACACATTGAGATATTCCCTGTCTTTTACTTAATAAGCCATTGCATGTTTTTCTTCTTTGATATTTGTTAGGCTTGAAGTAAACTGCTGCCTATATTTCTGAGGGGCAGGTATAATCCAGCAATATGATGACAGGGATGCATAGTAAATAAGTATCAGTTTTATTGTTGGTTTTTGTGTGTGTGCAAAAATGTTCAATTCAGCTGGTGTCCAGTTAATAATTAAAATAGCATATCATATCACAGTTATAGCCCAGGTATCAATGGCTTTGATAGTGTTTCTATCATTTAATTTTGTCTTTAGCAATTTTCTTACTCTTTGGATGTATACTTTATTAATCAGATTTCTAACTTGTCCATCTTTGATGTTATCCAACTGTAAAATGCCAAGATGTGGGCTTCATCCTGATGATTACTACTATTACTACTACTACTACTACTATTATTATTATTATTATTATTATTATTATTATTATTATATTTTTTGAATATATATCAATATCAATACAGGAACAGTGAGGCATCTGGGTATCATTCATCTGAATACAGGTAGTAATGATAGTATTAATATTATTTGTTATTTAAATCATACTTATGTAATTGTAATAATATTCTTATACATATCTGTATTAAAATATAAGCCTTCATTATGTAATTGTTCAACATTTTAGTTCCCCATTCTAATAACAATAACAGTATCATTAGAACGTATATAGTATCACCATCTTTCAACCTCTAATCTTTGTGTCTAGCTATTCCTTTTAATATATTATATAAAAAATTTGCATAATGATATTCCCCCTATTTCTTGTGTCTGCCTCTATACTAGCTCCTAGTAAAGCCAATCTTGTGTTACAAAAACATTTCATCTATCATCATCTCTTGCCCATTTTAATATTTAAATTCTTATTCATTTTTTGACTTGCCTCTCAAATTCCTCCCTTGGGTCTTCATCTCTGTCTACCTCTTTCCTGGTTAGCTTAGATATTTCTTCCATCTTTCACTGCCAAACTCCAGAGGATCTGCCCAACTCTCCATTTTCTTTTCAAAGATATCTTTCTGTTTATCCAGTATCACTTCTTGGTCTTTAGCATATATTTTCCCTAAATTGCTTCATAAGTTTTTATTACCTCCTCCCACTTATCTTCTTGTTTTGTTTCTTTATTTAGTTCTGCCTTTTCCCCTGGTATCTCCATTGTCTCCTCTATTTCCTGGGCTTTTTGATCATTATTCATTATCCCTTGTGGAGCACTTTCTAACTTGCCATTTATGTTATTCATTAAGTTCATTATCTCCCTGTGATTCCTTATCCTAGTATCATGAATGCTTTGAAACATCACCACCAATTCTTTATGCAACCCACTTATTTCCCTCTGCTGAAACATCTTGCCTTCTTTTTTGATAACTCCAAATATCACTCATTAATCTGTCAATGTTCTATCATTGCCCCAGAGTCTCAATAATTTTTGCCTTCAGAAAGTCAGTCTGGAAACCATTTACTCAGTCCTGATATTGCTCCTCCGGAAATACAGTAATATGGTTCTTTATGTCCCGCAGTTAGTCAATTTAGCTCTTTTTAGATAATCCAGGAAAATTTCCAAATGTCTCCTTAAGTCCCCACTATAAGTTCAATTATAACTCTGATATTTAAAAGTCACTTTACTTAGATGTCTTCCGTATTTTCAACGTTAGCACTCCAGTAGTCATGTAATAGATAAGTATAAAACAATATGTAGCACAGCAGTCCTCCAGGTGTTATTTCCACTTTCTCCTCTGTCTTATCAGTATTTTTCTGAGGGTTGTAGAGATGTAATGTATTCCATTCACCAGTAGATGACACCTTCCATTTAACTTCAACGTTGCATAGATTCTAACAATTCTGTTTGTATTTATTCAAACAAATGATCAAAATTCTGACAAGTAATTTCAGCATTTTAAAATGCCTTATTGCCAATAAAAATTAGAGATATAATCTTTGTGTAAAGGTTTTACGCTCTCTTCTTAATATCCTTTTCTTTTCTTTCAGGTCTTTGATTTTTCTCTCTGTAATTGTTTGTCACTTAAACAAACTCTTCAAAGAGTCTCTTTTCCAGAGTTAATTTTCTTTGGGGTAGGTTTTAAATAGACAAAAAAGTCACCTCACCCAGTTCCAGTCACTGTTCATCCACACCACTCCAGCACAGCCATCTTTTCTTCAGCTTCCCCAGCTTCATGGCAGCCATAATGGCTGCCACTCCTCCTCATTGTTGGCTGAGAGGAAATTAGCCCTGAATCAAGCAAGAGAGCTCTCTACGACCTTCAGGGCACCCCTCCACTTTTCGTCACCCCTACAGGTTGACTTTATCCCCTTATGGGGTCCTCCAACAAAGGGATTTGGCACGAGTTCATGGAGCCCTGTTTTTTGCATCCGATAGCACTGTGAAGTCAACCATAAGAATCCTGATGGTTCCTATTATTAAAAAGAATACATACATATACACATACATACATACATACATACATGCATACATACATACATACCTATGATTTCCATGCTTGGGTGAATCATGTGAATTAAATGATATTTATATAGCTATGGAACAGAATTTAATTTTGGAAAGGGAATTGATATAATATTGCAATCCTGAAGATTCTTAGAAATTTTAAATAATTAAAGGAATTAATTTGGCAGGAGCTTGCCAGGACAAGTAGGGTTAAAATTTGGTTGTACAAATCTATAATTAGGAATGAGATGAAATTGTAACTCAAAAATGCAAAGGAAAACAGAGGATGAAAATAAAGCAGCATTTCTTTTTTCTTCTTTTTCTTTTTTTTTCAGAGAGGATAGAACGATAAAAATAGAGACCTGAAAAGTAGGAGAATTTAATTTCCTGAGGATAAAATAAAACTCAAGATTTAGGAAATAAACAGAAATCTGGAACAATGGGGAAAAGACACACCCATGGGAAGAAGAAAAGTTGGAGTAGAAAAGTCCTGCTAGACTTAAAAAAGAAAAGAATAGGGGTGGGAGAGCACATGTACTGTACAAAGCTAAATAAAATATACATAAGAGAGTAAGAGACTAAAAATAAGTTTTCTTTTGAGAAGGGAGGGAGGGAGGGAGGGAGGGAGGGAGGGAGGGAGGAAGGAAGGAAGGAAGGAAGGAAGGAAGGAAGGAAGGAAAGAAGGAAGGACGGACAATACAGGAAAGTACTACTTTGGAATAAAATCTTCAATATAGTTGTTCAATGTTCTAGTTATTGCACAACAAAACCAGACCAAATTGATTCTCATAGGACCGGACAACTACCTGCATGAAAGTTTTTTCCCCCCTCTCTTCTGCCATCACTTTGGTTTAAATGGTAGTTAATGCCAAGACCACGCTGATAGATTTTAAGTTTAGAAACATGATTTGAGACTGCATAAAAGAGCTTACAGCTCATAAATATATCCCAGGAGAGCTCTACATCTGAACTGGAGTCAATTAAGGCAGTTTCACCTTCATTAATCAAACAAAGCATATTCTTGAGCAGAAAGTGAGGAAATTGCAATAAAGAAAAGAGAAAAATTAAACATGCACTAAATGTATATGTATATGCTAACAGAAAAGGAGATGAAAACTGAAAATCACACAGGGAATTAAATATACTCTGAACTGAACATATTCTGGGAATTAAAAAAAAAACAAGAAAGGGGCAAAAAGGCAGGTTCTATTTCTCTGTGTGCCAATATGAAGACTTATTTCTGGCTAATAAAATTCAGACTCTTGAGCAAAGGAGTAATCTCTGAAACTTAATTTGATATCTTACCTCAAACCATTTCAGTTGGTTTGGTCATCTGGGGGCAAAAGGAAATTGCTACTGCCATAGAAATTTCTGTTATAATATTGCCCTCAAGTCTCATGAGATCACTGTGGCTCTTCGTTATGACATAAATGTATCGGGCAGGCAGCTTCAGAGGAGTCTCACATATATGACACTTTCCTGGAGAATGCCATGGCCCTCTCACTTCCAGTTTCCCCGGCCTACTAGTTATCCTGCCCAGAAAACTCATTAGGATGTACCAAGGTTGCATCTCAAATCCACCATGCAGCAGTGACACACCATGGTTGTATCCTTTGCTAACTGCACGGATGTTGGGATGAAATTATTCAGCTGTGTATGATTAGGGACAAAACCATGTGAAATAATTGGGCTAACGCTTACAGCAAAGAGTTTGAAACAGACAAAACTAAATCAAAACAGGGTGCAGATGACCTCAACTCCTTCATCATATCAGTGGCAGGAAGCCTGTTACTACAAAAAGCAGGATATGGACACACAAAATGTAAAGCCTGGGGCTGTTATAAACAGAAGGGCTGATTGCTTGACTCTGCAGTAACTGATTTTCTTCATCGCCCAAACTTCTTGTTTCCACAATACTGTAAAAGCAACTTATCTAGCCAAGCCTAATCCAACTATATGTGGATTGGAGAGCCTAGAGAGATGTTCATTGTTAGGCCCTGGGTGAAGCTCTGACATGAAATGCAGCATTACAGATGTTCTCTTTTTTATATTAAAGAGGAATCTGAGGTTCATCCTTTGTACTATGTTGCACCTTGTGTGATGTATCATTTGCATTGTTACTCTGCTTTAAAGAAAGAAAGAAAGAAAGAAAGAACAAAAGAAAGAAAGAAAGAAAGAAGGAAGGAAGGAAGGAAGAAAAGAAAGAAAGAAAAAGAAAGAAAAAGAGAAAGAAAGAAAGAAAGAAAGAAGGAAAGAAAAAGAAAGAAAGAAAGAAAGAAAGAAAGAAAGAAAGAAAGAAAGAAAGAAAGAAAGAAAGAAAGAAAGAAGGAAGGAAAGAAAGAAAAAGAAGATAATTGATAAAATATGCCATGGAACTGAATTTACTTCGGGATGTTCTGGAGTAAAGAAATATAGTGTGTTTCTCATGTCTAGTTTTAATCATTCCAACTGAAGTTGTTGAGAACTGAAGTCCCCATGAAGCTGCCTACTTCTGGACTGACTTATTGGTAATTGCCACTCATCTAGGAAATGGCAAACCAAAGGCTGACAGAGATAAACCCAAGACCGTTGAAATCAATAGCAGGTACCCAGGATCCTTTCTGCATAACTGTATTTATTTACATTATTATTTTTTAATGGACCCAACTGTCAAGAGTCTCAAGATTGTTTAATATGAAATTTAAAACCAGACTTAACCAAACATTAAATATTAATGCTTTAAGAATGAGCACCATCGACAGATTGTTCAAAAAGATACATTTCAATGGGATTAATATATCAGTTCAATAGTTTAGCGATAATGAAGGCTTAACTCAATGTCAACGGGATGCAGTGGCTCAGTGGCTAAGAGACTGAGCTTATCAATCAGAAAGGTTGGCAGTTCACTGGTTCAAATCCCTAGTTACTTGTCCCAGCTTCTGGCAACCTAGCAGTTCAAAAGCATGTTAAAAATTCAAATAGAAAAATAGGGACCACCTTTGGTGGGAAGGTAACAGTGTTCCATGTGCCTTTGGCATTTGGTCATGCCAGCCACACGACCACAGAGATGTCTTCAGACAGCGCTGGCTCTTCGGCTTTGAAACGGTGATGAGCACTGCCCCCTAGAGTCAGGAATGACTAGCACATATGTGCGAGGGGAACCTTTAACTCAATGTCATTACTAAATGAGCTGATGACATCAGTAGGGACTCTCCCAAGGTAAATGCAGGGAGAAGTAAGAGGCAAGCAAGGAACCAATACTAGCTGTTGTCTCAGGTAAGCCAGACCTGTGCTGTGTGACCCCCAATTTGTATTTAGAAAAATTAAAAGTGTAATTTTTTAGCAGAGGTATAAGTTATGTGATCTTTTTGAATCTTTTTAAAGACTTGCATTTGGTATAACTGAATTTTTTTACTGGATACAAAATTGCTGTTACAAATTGCACCTGTCAAAGCTGGAAGTTAACATATGCAGCTCAGGGTTATGAAATGTCTACTAGAGTGTTACCTCAGAGTGATAGATGAAAGAGAAATCTGGAACCGGAATTACTCCCAATTCCAACCATCCTTGTTTTTTTATGAGAATATAATTTCATCCCAATTCAGATTTGTTTGTTTGTTTTTCACATTTTTGGACACCTGAAATTTAAAAGGAGACAAGGATGATTAAACCCTGTTAAAATTAGTTAAAAAACTGAATGGAGGGCTCTAAGAGTGCCAAGCAGCCACACATATGCATGCTCCTCTGAGTTCCGCATATGAGGCCACAGGGCTTCATTTTAAAGAATTATCTTCCTGAAGTTATAAACTCATGTAATGAGCCTCTGTAGATTTTGATTCAGTTTATCATTTCTCATCTTGGAGTATGTTGTTGTTTTCAACACAATGATTATCCACTCAACTTCATCTAAAAGTACACACCCACCCAGCTGAATATAAGAGAAACCTAACAAAAAGTGTAATCTGGCTTCCCAATCAAAAGCCTTTTGGAATTCATCAAAAGTCACTATTATCATTTAGAATGACTTTAGCTCACAAATCTATGAAGTACAAAACATGGTGTGCAAATCCAAAGACCCAGCAGAAAAGGATGATAAGACAGGACTCGTATACAAAACAAAAGGCAAAGTTGACAATGGACAAACGGATGGAATACTAACAATTGGTATCTATGAAAACCAATTTGCAGTCACGATACATTAATTTCCCTCTACAAAGGACATAATTTCAATTGACTGACAATGGATATTTTGGAAAAAGCCAAAGATACAACAGAGTTCTTAGTACAAGGGCATTTTGATCAAGCCATGATCAGCAGACAAATGGATATAAACCAACTTGCCTCCAGAAGTGAACAACTTGCCTCCAGAAGTTGTGAATTCTCCAACACTAGGAGTTTTTAAGAAGAGATTAAACAACCATTTGTCTGAAATGGTATAGGGTTTCCTGCCTAAGCAGGGGTTGGACTAGAAGACCTGCAAGGTCCCTTCCAACTCTGTTGTTCTGTTCTGTTCTGTTCTGTTCTGTTCTGTTCTGTTCTGTTCTG